>MU825888.1:1244373-1281864 GCA_029204205.1 Desmophyllum pertusum | reverse complement strand
TTTTTAACAGTGGTCGTTTGTTTCGTGATCGTGAGGGCTCGGTGAGTAAGGTTAATATTTCTTCATTGAGAAAGGGTTTTTAAGTCCACCTTAATTCATCACATGTGTAAATTTGTAAAAGCAACAGGTGATACAAGGAATAGGGTTATAGCGCACAAATTTTGGTCAGTTCCCATCCCTCGATTTAGAGCCAGCGTGTTCGCTTCTCGATTCCGAATTAGTGTGTTCGCTTCTCAGTGGGTTTTTTTTGTTTTTTTTTTTTCCCCCCCCCCCTTTCGTCGATTGACACACGAACGAAGACGAACAGAATAGCTCTGGAATACTGTAGCAACATTTTAATATTTTATAGCACAAAAATTGTCCTTGAACGCCAGCGTTTGCGGTAATAAAATCAAAAATTACTTAGACAAGACAAAGCGTGTATACCAATATTCCTTGATCACTGCGCGTTCAGATACATTTTATTATCTGGTTAAAAGTCGGTGTTACAATGCCAAAAGCACAAAAAATTCCTTAGTTTTTCGGAGGGAAACTCGAGCCGGGTAATTCGTCTACGTCTGCTCTCAGCAGGGGGCTATTCACAGAGATTCCCTTTCAGGGTTCATTCAGTGTTGTTTATTATTTATTTCCTTCATCCTACTACAATCGGGAGAGGAGCCGCTTGGTTTTATATGTAAACATTCATTCAGTCTTCAGTTTCTGTCGCCTACACGAAACTCCTTGGAAAGAAAAATACTTCAGTTATATTTATGAAGTTGCAATTCTTGGACTAAAATTATTCTACAGTTAAATTATCAAAATAGCTATGAAAATAAAAGGTCAAATGCTTAATTTTTTGGAATGAGTCATTACAAATAATAACATAGTCTGACAGTTCCTGGCCCCGCGTCACGCAAACTCACTTTCCTTGCTCCGATAGATAATTTTAAGAATTTCTTTCCAACTTTTCATTCATGCAACTACAATGACAAAAAATTTCAGCAAACGAAGACAACGATCTTCGATTTCTGACAAGCAACTTTAGGATGGGGTATTAATTTTTTGTTATCATCTTGTCATCAAATTAACTGCGGGCTTTTCGATGTTGTCCTGTAATATTTATCCACTTTGTAATTTTGGTCCGGTCAGAATTTTAATAAATTAAGAACGTTAGTTTTTCATGATCATCTATTTTTGAAGCTTTCTATCAATATATTATTGACCATTCGCTCGCTCTAATTGTCGTTGGTCAACTTTAGGTGGTGAACTATAAACTGATTTAGGGCAATTTATTTGAAGACGAAAACTGAAACCTGCCCTGTCGAAACGTGAAAAAACGTCAAATTTTTCAAAAAACTGTGGGGAATATCACACTTCGGATATTCCCAGATTCCCCAAGTTTTCGTGGCTGCTGCGTTCGTGCGTGACCTGTTTAGGACCAAAACATAGCACAACGCCAACAACCAACAATTCGCGCGCCGAGAAAAGATTTTTGATGGATGTATAACTAAAAATATCTCTAAAAAAAAATGGACAAAGGGCCGCTAAATCAAAAAAACTATCGGGGCCGATTGAAATTATATTTGGTGTCACTGGAACAACTGATAGAAACGGCGTCAAAAATGCCGTTTTTTTATTATGTTTATTATATACGTCATACGCCCATGATATTAGGATGTGTATGTATAAACAATTATTTTTAAATATTATTTTTCTTAGTGCTGATTTTGTCCGCACCAACTTAAACAACAGTTATATAAACAACCTCAGATAAATGTACATGATTATAAACAATGTTTTTTCACGATGTGTTTCTTTAAATTTTTTTTGCGTGGACAATGGCAGTCTAATCATGTTAATATATCAATATTATATTTAACAAATAAAGAAGGAGCCGAAAACCATGAATTATACTGGTCATAAAACAGACGACGGGAATTTGAGAACACGAGAGAAATTTAGAGAAACACGAGAAGCCGCAGGCGATGATGTTTTCTATATTTCTCGAGTGTTCTCAAATTCCCGGAGTGTTTTACTGAACATTTATAATACGATGTTTTTGGCTTCTTTATGTGCTTTAAAAATTATAGGATTTATACGCACGGCGCTGAAACGATTTTTTCTCAGGGATTAGTCGAGAGAGGTCAGTTCTAGCTACTGAGAGAGTGTAAATACGCAATCGTCCGTGACAGGTATCAAGCCCTCTTTCCTGTCAGACAACTGTCCACGCACGCTCGCCCTGTTTTGGTTCACTCTACTATATCAGCTTATACAGTCGAAGCTCTCTGAGCAGGGACAGCTCTCGTAAGCGGACAGCTCTACTTGCGGCCGCCTTGAAAAAAACTCCCGTTTGAACTCTAGCTCATACAAACGTCTGTATTTACGCATTCCCGTAAGCGGCCAGCCTCCAGTTTGTGGACACGTTGTTCTGCTTCCCGAGGGTGTCCGCTTCCGGGAGGTTCTTCGACTGGCAATACTGAAAACTATGATGCCCGCACCGCTCAGCCTGAGTAAATCAGGCCCTAGAGTGAATTAGACTGCTAGCTTCTCGTCCCCAAGACTCTTCGTTATCAATAAAGGAAAAAAAATAAAAATAAAAATAAGGCCCAATTTTTTACGTCTGCATTTCAGTCGCGTCGATGCCAATAAAACACCATGGAAGATAATGTGTTTTACTTTGCCATTTAGTGTTTGGGAATTGCTCTGATTTAACGGCGATTTCCACTGAGTTTTCTGCTGGAGTTTTTCTATTTTCGACGCGCGTTAAAAAAATAACAGGGTGTTACGATGAAAAAAGAGAAAGGGCCACGCCCTGCATTCTCGATTCACGCTTAGCTTTTCCCACACGCTTTCTTTTTCTTTACCCAAGCCTCCGCTTGATGTTTTCTTATCGAAGCGCGAAATAATGATTCACAGGACGAAAGAAGCCTCTGCAGAGGAGAGAGATTGCTAGCGGTCCCTCAGTCAGAATAGTCAAGTGGCCGAGTTTATCCGGCGCGCGAGCGAATGTCACGCGATGAAGAGAAGAGGCAGCTACTAGCAGAGTAATAAAGCGCGAAGTCGGTTACTGAAAAGGAATATTACGCGATGCGAAATGTGGTTTGTTGACTTTTAATTAGGACGTTTGGTTTGACCGACAAGGCTTTATTTTACTTGTTCAGCTTTGTTCTACTTTACTTTCGAAAGCTCACCGCACGTGCTGTTAAAACTTTGCACAGGGTGGATCATAGTTGCCACAACTTCAATACGGCCATGCATATAAATCATAAATGAAACTATCGTAATTTTCGTTTTAGTCTATCTATTATAATCTGAAATATATATATTTGTTACATTTTACAAAAAAAAATCTAACAAACTGTCATTTCATGCGCAAGTATCAGTATAGTTATTTGCCCGGCCTTTTTTCCGGCGCTAGTGTATCGCATTTCAGTTTGTCACGCAATATGCGTTACTTGCGTCGTGGAAACGATTGTAACTGGCCCTCACTCAGGATTGCTTTGCCTGACTCTGATGTCGTCTGATATAATCTACTTCAAACACATGGTCTGCACACGAGTAAGTACATTTCTCTATATCTAGACTTTTCTCAGTCGGGTTATTAAGTTATTCTAAAATCAGTTCTAATTGAATGAGTCCAGCTGCCAGTATTATAGCTTCAACAATCTTTACAAACATAAATCAAAGCTAAGCTCGATTTGCAAATGTATTTGAACTGGTGGACTGCAAAATCAAGCTATTTTAATTCCAGCGACAATGGTGATTTAAATCTATAAAAGCTACACACCGTATGCACGCCGTTCACAATACAAGCGAGTAATTTTCGTGCGCCGGCAACTGTCGAATATTTATTTCTATTAAGGCTTTCATTTATAAAGTTCACGTATTTACAGCAACATTTATACTTTATTTGCTCTAAAGTTTATGGCAGTATGATAAATTGGAAAAGTAGAATATAGGCGACAGAGCAATTTCAGGCTACGAAAACAGATCAAAAACACAGTCGACAGAAGAAAGGATCTTTCATCGCCCATTGTTCGTGTAAGCGATTTGTTTATTTAGAACTCGCGAAAAATAAACTCAAAAACTTCAAGTAAAATGGTCGTTTGGTGACTTTTAAATAAAGGTAGGGAGTGCTTTAGTTAAAGTGTATATGTTTAAATGAATTAAAACAGGAGTAGATACCAAAAACGTTGAGTTTTGTCCAAATAGTATGTGTGATTTGAATAGGAGTGCAAGAAAGAAAATGGCGAACTCTGTCAAAGTGCACGCCATATATTTTCGTCTAGCGCGCTCACTTTTCACGGGCCAAATAAAATATTTTTACATGAAAAACAAGAAGAGTTGCCCGTTCAAAAGAGCTAATTTTATTTCTGGATATACGTATACCCCCGATGTTATGGTCTTCTGAAATATGGCAAAATTTGGCGTACAAACGGAATAGCAAATATTGTATTCTTTACGCGGGTGGATAGAGAGGAAAGAAAGTTTAGATGGAGATGAAATATAGTTGGAAATCTACTCCAAGGGATGAACAACAAATTATGTAAAAATGAATCCAAGACAAGTTACCGTTGTCTTGTACGAGCGTTTGAAAATGCACCGACTAACCGGTCTAAACGTGCCTAATTTGCATAATTTCCACCGATTTCGAACTTTTCCTATTTTTCGCCAAAATAAAAACTCGCTGGAACTTTTGAATATTATTTTCGAAAATGGTTTACTAAAAGGGTCTTTTGGGGCAAATAAAAAAATAATATTTGTTTGCTTTCTGTCGCCGGATTCTTCAAAGTTACTGACAACGGCTCTTAAAGGGACACTGTCCCGGCGTATTTGCTCAAAACTGTTTATAAATGCATGAAATGGTCCCTAAATCTATGAAATAAGAACTTAATAAACTCTAACTAAATGATAAAAAGCAATTTCTTCAAGGAATTCCATGCTGCCAACAAAATGTTTTGCAAAATTTCAAAGATTTCCGAGCCAAATTTGAAACTTTGAAAAACTGACATCCTGACGTTTTTTCAAAAATCCATATTGCAATCCATTTCCATTCTCGCTGTCGTTCGTCATCCTCACTTCCTAATGGGTTCCTGTCATTTGTCGAATGCTATTCTACAGAATCAAACCATTATTGTTCAACTTCCTATGATCTAGATATGTTTCTGAGCTTCCCAAAATCATGCTAAAATCAGGACAGTGTCCCTTTAAGTACGATCAATTTGAAGTCTGCGCGGGCACTTTTCTGCCCCCCCCCCCCCCCCCCCCCAGGCAGAATAGGGGTTAATGGCCGATTATTTAAACAACGTCTAAGTTTAGTCCTAGTTCATGGCCGGATTGAGGTTTACACAGGGACTTTTGTAACCACGACTAGGTGAATGTATTAGATGAACCGCAGGTCTCGTAGTCCGCATTGACAGGGTGTTAAGGATTAGTTTGGTTATTCGTTTAAACCTTGCTTAGATCACAGGTTTCTTAAATGCTATACAGGGACCGCACAGGGGGAGGGACTGGCTGGGGGGCTTTAGCCCCCCCACTTTTACAGAAGTCATTTCACTAGTTAACGTTTTTACTGAAGCTGGTGATAAAATTTTATTTTTGATCTACAATAGTTTTCGCAACGGACTAAAGTAGACGTGATTACAACTGAACAAACATCAAGAGTTTTAAAGTTTGCGACAAGTAGATAACTTAATTTGAGCTATAATTGACTGACTTTATGCTATTGACAGTTGCATCTTTGCGTTTTTTTGTAGAGAAACCATTTTTTATGACAACTTTTTATCGCCATAGATCCTTTAAACTGAGAATTATATACAGCTCTGGACATCGCGGGACATTCAATCCTGTGTGATAACCAACAGAGAAGCGCACATGGTAATATGAGCATAAGGAAGGTTGCTGGCTGTTGTAAAGAAAAGAGTCTCCAAAAATTTCTGATTGCTTTTCGAACAGAAGGACAAATCTCTCTGAATTTAAAGACCGGATAATAAATGTTGATTCTTTTTTTTTATCAAAAACATCGCTTTTAAGTGCTGCTGAAAGTTTGTAATTTGCAACCACGCTTGTTAATTTTAGATGCATTTCCAGCCATTTCAGAGAAACTTAAATTCACAATTTTTGCCCGGGGAGCATGTCCCCGGACCCCCCTATACTCATGCTGACGCATTCGCATTAGCCCCCCCCCCCCTCTCCACTAAAAAAAAACTGGGCTGTATATAAACGTCGTTAATAAACAGTCTATAATTGAATATGCAATCAATCCTCCCAGATATATCGCACTGCTGTTTACCGCCCTAAAATGACTTGTTGTGGGTCTTTGATGCTAACTGAAACTGTGATGAACCATTGGGATTTTTTGTGCGGCGTTTGATACCGTTGAACATCTGATTCAGTTTTACCTACTCGTTTTACAGAATCGTTGTGGCAATTGATGGAACTGTTATTTAGTATTTCCTAAGGTACAGTGAACTATCTCTTAACCCTTTCACTCCCAGAATCAAGCATCGAGTCAATTGGTGTATTTTTTAACTTTTAAGTCTGTGGATGAAGCCTTAGTGTGCGACCATTCAAATGAAAGCTATCGAGCAGTGCTGTAATGTGGTACTGTTTGTTTTTTCAGTAATCTTACAAAATTGAAATTTGGGATTTTGTTGTCAATGTTGGCGGGTTAACGGAACAACTGGAGTTGGTCCCTGCCGTTCTTCAGTTAGTTTAACGGTAACTAAACTCTCCACTTTAGACGCAAAACTCTCTAAAATGGACAACACTTTGAAACAGTCCAATGGATTTTGAGGTTAAAATTATATTTCAGAGTGGACAGTAGATGTTGAATGTGACAGCAAATACAAATAATCAAATCCGAAGTTCACTGTCAACATTAGATACGTGGTAATGTATTGTAGCCTTAACGCATAGCACATGTTTACTAACTGTTGTTAAAGATCTAAAACAAGTGGCCGATGTTCTGTAGACTATTTTTGCTACAATAGCCGATGGGATTGGAGAAAACATGCAGTGCCCAGCTTAAATCAATGGACGATTTTAAAGACCATCCCAGTATTCCGCGAATTAAGCAGGAAAGTGAGAACTGGACACAGACCCCTGATGTGAAACCTGTTACGCAAGGACAAGTTCTAGCTGTTTTGGGTATCGCTCAACATTAACAAGGCTTACTGGCTGTGATGGAATTCCGGCAAAAGGCATGAAAATCGGAGCTGAAGAACTATCTCAACCACTTACTACTCTCTTTAATTCATGCATACATAACAGCGTATGGCCAAGTGACTGGAAGCGCGGGGACTGGACTCCTGTTTTACAAAAAGGATGATAAGTATTCTAAAGAAAACTACCAGCCCATAACTGTTCTACCCTGTGTAGACAAAGTATTTGAACAGCTAGTAGGCACGCAAGTCACAGCTGCCTTTGACGGTCGCATGTATGAACACTCATCTGCTTATCGGAAATCACACAGCTGTGAAACACCTCTGATTAACTTAGTGGAGGGTTGGAGAAAGGCGAGAGACAACAAACTGGTTGTGAGCATTCTATTCGACCGATATGTCAAAGGCTTTTGACTTCATTACATCCGTCATTGCTGCTGAGGCAAGCTCAGAACATATGGTTTCAGGACAGCGCAGTACAACTTCTAAACAGCTATCTGTGTGACCGGAAATACCGGGTGAAATTAGGAAGTCATGTAAGCTCATGCAAGCACGGGTCCAGCCGAGGTTTGTCCCCCAGGGCTTCCGCCCTAGGCCCGTTACAACAGAACGACCTGTCTTACTGTTGTAACGACAAACTTATCAATGTATGCATATGACCACCAAATCTACCATACCGGACGTGATCAATCTAGCGTTTTACATCCAAGCTCAGGGATGGTGCGCGCACTGCTACCAAGTGGTATGATTCTAATCTTCTTGCTGGGAACCTCAAGAAATATCAAACTATGAACATTGGTTACAGTCAGGATAATAACAGTGCGGCGCCTGCAATTTATGTGAACAAATGAGGAAATCAAAAACAGCAGAAAATCTCCAGCTCTTAGGTGTTACAATAGATTCCAAACTTAACTTTACTGATCACATAATCTCAATTTGTAAGAAGGCAAGTCAAAGGATCGGTGTTCTTATGAGACTCAGAAACTTAATTCCAACAAAGGCTAAGCTAGTACTATTTAAATCAGCAGTCTTACCGTACCTTACGTATTGCCATTTAGTCTGGCATTTTTGTAGATCTAGTGATGCGCGAAAACTAGAAAGACTGTAGGAATGAGGACTAAGGGCGGTGTACAGAGACAAGCATGCAAGTTATTCACAATTACTTAAGAGGGCTGAGTTGTCGGCAACGCTGATGAATAGGCGCTTGCAGGAAATCTGCATCCTTATGTACAAAGTGAAGCATAAACTATGTCCAACTAATATCTGTAACATTATAATAATCATAATTCTTCCTACTTTTTAAGACAATCAGATTTTCTCCATTCCTAGTTATAATACTGTAACATACGGTAAGCATTCTTTGTGTTATCTTGGACCTAAGTTATGGGGAAAATTATCTCCAGATGTTACTGAGATCTGCAAAAACTTTAAATATTTTTAAAAACAAGATTCGTAAATGTGATATAAGTTCACTGGTGGACGATGGCTGTAAGGGTTGTTCCCTCTACTCATCATAAGTATATAATTTTATCACTTTTATATAAATAAACTTCTTAGCGATTATTATTCAATTATCAGATTATTAGATCAGCTACTATTAGATTGTTAGATTAGTATGATTAGTATTTATCTATCTATCCATCTATCTTTAATTAGTAAAACTCTACTAGTATACTAATGCAAATGAGACAATCTGATTGGCTGAGCTACTCGTACACTATCAGCCATTAATGTGCAGTGGCTGGAGATCGTATACAAAATTGCGGTTTCTTCTCGTTTTCCTCCGAAGTTTCGGAAGAAGATTTAGAGTAATACTAGAACAGTTGTTATGATTATTACTAAAACAATTAGATTATGAGCTCGAGATTTCTATGATGTGATAGTTTGATGAGGCCGTATTCTAATTGTTTAATTAGAGTGATTTCACTAAACCCGTGAAATAGTTACTATACTATTAGATACTATTAGACACTAATTCCATTGTTTTCTTTTGTTTAGTTTTGACTATTTAGCACTAACTGTTAGTTATTGTTTCACGCCGGGTTAAATGAAATCACTCTATTGCTAATGTGCAAGTAAATGTCAGCCAAACTCAGAATTATTAGTGTCAGCTTACCCTGATTCTCACTAAGGCGGAACACTGCTCTAAGACGGACAGTTGGTGCCGGTCTCGACAGTGTCCGTCTTAGAGAGAGTCAACTGTACCCAGAATTCTCCACTTGAGAACATCAACTCTCGTGTGCCTTTCTGTCATTCATGGTAGCCACAGGGTTCTTCTCTTGATCCTGTGCTCTTCTCGTTATACGTTTCTCCACTTGAGAACATCAACTCTCGTATGCCTTTCTGTCATTCATGGTACCACAGGTTCTTCTCTTGATCTGGTGCTCTTCTCGTTATACGTTTCTCCACTTGAGATCATCAACTCTCGTATGCCTTTCTGTCATTCATGGTACCACAGGGCTCTTCTCTTGATCCTGTGCTCTTCTCGTTATACGTTTCTCCACTTGAGATCATCAACTCTCGTATGCCTTTCTGTCATTCATGGTACCACAGGGTTCTTCTCTTGATCCTGTGGCTCTTCTCTTTGTACGTTTCTCCACTTGTGAACATCAACTCTCGTGTGCCTCGTACCCAGACGTCCTCTCTTGCTTTTGCGAAGAAATGGGCGCGCAAAGGAAGGCGAAAGGAGGAGTCGCTTCGCGCTCGTAAAACAGCAAGCTAAAGCGCCTGTGGAAGAAGCTGAACTCTCGTGATATTGATTATATGATGTATGAAGATGACACCCAGTTGTACCCAGTCCTTAACCATCCTAAACACGATGCCAAACATGGAAGATCGAAGGCTGTGTGAGCGATATCAAAGGCATGGACCGTGTTTAATAAATCAGTAAGACGGATGGCATTCACATTATTCTAATTTGCGTCCTGCCTTCAACATTTTTAATGCATTGAGGTTTGCGTTGCAAGAAAGATGCTAAGCTGGAAATTCAAAAACGTTCCTTTTCCCGTTTTTGAAACTTTAGTCTGAAAACAATATCGCACCTACCCTAAGAGACAAACCTAAGTCAATTTTTCCGAAAAACAATTCGTAACCAAATGTTTGATATACTTTCAGCTCAGGACGAACTATGTTGAAGTCAATTCCCTCATAGACAGCCTTAAATCTCTTTCTTAATTTTGTTCCTTTAGTTTTTTTAGAGTTTGTTTTCGTTTTTCTTTTCTACCGCGTTATACAGAAACAAAATTACCACTTTAATTTCTTTGTGTCTACGCCATTTATATACCGAATTTTTATTATTGTTATTACTTACGAATACACTACTGTTAGCTACCCTTCATGTTGTTATTTTTATTACTTACTTACTTAATTTATTACTTACTAAAACACTACTGTTAGCTACCCTTATTATAATACCCTTATTTTTTTTCTTCTTCACCTCCCGCCTCGAATAGCCCTGCTAATTTGCGGGAGCGGAAAATCTATGTATTTTAACCTAAGACTTAATAAAGCTTGTTGTTGTTGTTGTTGTTGTTGTTGTTGTTGTTGTTGTGTTGTTGTTGCGTGAGGTCAATGCAGTTTCCCGCGGACACATGTCAACAAAATCTGTCAGCTATCAAGAAAATGGCAAGATAACTCTTTTCTCCGCAGAGGCTTCTTTGGATAGTCGTGAAATCGAACAGAGGAAATTGAGCGAGTAGAGCCTGGGAGAGATAACTTTTAAAAGCGCGCGGGGGACCCTGAGAAGGAGAAGGAAAGAAACGTCGTCCCACGCGCGTCCTCTTTCTCCCCCTCCCCCCCTCCCCAAGGGAGCCTCTGCAGAGGAGGGCAAGATAAGATGTTTGTCTGGGCCAAGCCACCTCCAAACGTCCTGTTGCAACAGTTTGTATGTCCTCCTTTGCAGTTCCCATCGATTCGATTGAAAAATTGCAACAGATTCTAAAACTTGCTGAAGATCAAAGCGGCGTAGACATAAATTATTGGCCCGATGTAGAATCAAGCAGCTTCACGAGCTCCCTGTTTCTCATCGATCACTTGTAAGATCTTACATCTGACCCGGCTACAAATCATTTAACGGACTTTCTTCCTCGTTCATTTCTGAACTACTCGATTCTGAACTATTCGTTTGACATAGCCATTTTATTCAGGCTTGATCTCGCTTCTAAATCACTTGTTTCTGGTTTTCTGATTATTGTCATACCGTTGTGCCGATCGATGTTTAGAAAAAACCTCAAAGCAAAAATCAGCAGTACATGCAAAAATATTATATAAACAAAACGTTGTTGAGCATCATGAATTCCTTGCTGTAAAAGCCACACACAAGGGCCAGGAGAAGGAATGAACTTCCCGCAGATTTCTTTGCCTCTGACAAGTAACTATTGCACAAGCTTTATATAGCATAGATTAAAAGATCGGTGGAAGCAAACGCAACTGACTAAGCTCCAGAAGAATTCAAGAGGATGATGATGTAAGGTTTCCTGAACCAGAAACAAGTGATTTAGGGCCTATTTACATGGAGAGAAGTTGTCCCTGGTAGGAGGGTTACCCTCCCCCAAAGCCATATTTTACCGAGCGTTTATATGAAAAAAGTTGTCCCTGTGGACCGAGCCAAAACTTGGCCCTCTTGGGTTCGCGCATGCTCTGTATGTCCCGACTTTGTCCCTGGTAGGTGAAACAACAATAGCTAAAGAGTTTATATGGAAAAAAAAGTTAGCCCGCCCCCCAGGGTCACCCTACCTTCAAAGCGAGTGACCCTCCACCCAGGGTTACCCTGCCCCCCGAGCCAACTTTGTGATCTTTCATGTAAACGGTTTCGCTGCTGAACCAAAGAAATGTATGAAACGTTCTCTCGCCCGGGGTTACTCGGTATGGAGGGTGACCCTCCTACCAGGGACAACTTTTCTCCATATAAACAGGCCCTTAGAAGCGAGATCAAGCCTGATTAAAGTGGCTATGTCAAGCACTGTTATGAATCCTCATGATAAACTAGCTTAAACTGTCTTCGGCAAGTGCACGTTTAGAAAAGACACTCACCCCGAAAACGTGACTGTTTTTCTGATGCATACGGTTTGTGCGGCGAGGGTGGGGCATGGGTTTGTTAAGAAAAAAACAACTATTTGGCAAATTGTCTTATTGAAAATAAACTGATTCAATTTCAAATGGCGTATTTATTTGGCGAAAAAAATAAAGAGAAAGAAAAAAGAAACTGAAGAAAAACCTTTTTTGAAAGGAATTTCATTTACCGGATCGTTTATTAAAATACACTTTGATTCATTCAGCAATTTTCGTCTGGCTTCCTGTATCAAAAATGTGTTCACTACAATGTGGAAAAAGGAAATCTTGGGAGCAACTAACAAGCTCTCCCCCCCCCCTCCCCCCCCCCCCCCCCAAAGAGAGCTTGCTCGCAGGCTAATATGAGCGTTATTTTTACGACAACCAGCCAGAGGTCTAACGTTTTGAAAACTCTCTGAAATTCGCAGTTCATTCGATAGCAGTAAGGTACGGTGGCTTCTAAGGGACATACATTTCTCCCACTTTTTTTTCTTACTTGCGACTTATTTGCGACTTACTTGCGACTTCCGACTTAGCTTGCGACTTAGCTTGCGACTTACTTGCGACTTGCGACTTAGCTTGCGACTTAGCTTGCGACTTTACTTGCGACTTCCGACTTAGCTTGCGACTTAGCTTGCGACTTACTTGCGACTTGCGACTTAGCTTGCGACTTAGCTTGCGACTTGCGACTTGCGACTTGCGACTTACGTAGAAGGCCACGTGGTCAGAAACAAGATGGATTCCAACGAGGAACCGCCGGCGGATGTGGACCAGGTATTTTGTCTGTTTTGTTATTATTTACGTAAAAACAGCACACTTCTACGTAATAGACTTTTCAATCTATTAACAGAAATTACATTTATTCTCTTTAGATTTTCGTTGGAATCCATCTTGTTTCTGACCACGTGGCCTTCTACGTAAGTCGCAAGTCGCAAGTCGCAAGCTAAGTCGCAAGCTAAGTCGCAAGTCGCAAGTAAGTCGCAAGCTAAGTCGCAAGCTAAGTCGGAAGTCGCAAGTAAGTCGCAAATAAGTCGCAAGTAAGAAAAAAAAGTGGGAGAAATGTATGTCCCTTAGAAGCCACCGTAGTAAGGAGAACTTTGCTTTTTACAATTTTATCTTGTACGGCAATTTCGTTAATGGAATAAAAAGCCGTTGTTGATTTGTTTTGCGTGCGTTAAATCTATATCATAAAGAAGCCAAACCAATTATACTATCATAAAACACTCCGGTTATTTGAGAACACTTGAGAAATGTAGAAAACACTTGCCTCCGGCTCGAGTTCTGTCAGATAATTTTCAGGATGTGTAACATGACGTCCTACTTAAAAAAAAACCGCTGACATAATCATCTGCAAGTGAAGATCGTGGAAGATCGAGAGATCGTTGGCTGAAAATGGCAAAATTATCCGGCACTTTTTGGCGTCTTTTGCAAAATATGGTATAATTATGGCGACCGAATCTCAGCTGCTACTGGCTACGTTCTTTGGAAATGAATAGGAAAATATTTCGAGGCATAAACACGCTCGCACAACTGCACCCATACGAGCCTCCCAAGTGGGCCTCGTCGCTGAAGAATATTCCACAGCACTTTGTTAAAGTAAGACATTTAACTCTTAATTTAGCTTTATAATTAAGCTTACTTTAAAATTGATTAACGGACCTTCCTTTGAATATCCAAGTTATCCGAGATTTCTTGAAGGAATCCTTATTGTTCCCGAGGTCAAAATAATAATGCATGGTTCAATTTCTACTGTAATCACCCCCCCCCCCCCCCCCCGCCCCCCCCCCTTTTCCCGGCCACATCCCCGGAAATTTGCAATTTTTTCTTCACTTGGCGTCCTATTCCCCAACCCCGGGCACAAAGTACCGTAAAAGGCAATTGCTCGTAAGAAGACGGACATATTTATTATAATCTTTAAACAAAACTGGACATTTTAAAAAATAAGACGCTTCTGAAGTAGAACAAAATCGTCCGGACAAATTGTCTCTTTCCAACCAATCACTTAAGCCTGGTTTTCACTAACGATGCAAGCATAAGCGCAAGCAACATACGCGGACGCGTTGATTTGTCGTAACAAAAGACACCGATGATCAACACGTTACTGCGTCTGGGTATGTTGCTTGCGCTTGTGCTTGCGTCGCCAGTGAAAACCAAGCTTTACAAATTGAAGTGATTTCCCAGCAAAGAACTTAGTCTGATAACTAAACCATGGCAGCCATGTGGTTTGACGCCATTTTTTGCCAGGAGGTATATGTCCTTGTGTGACTAGTTACTTCTACAATTTATTATCCCCACCCCCCACCCCAGCACAAGACTACATGTACTTGCAAAATTCCCCACCCCCTGGCCACAAGGGTCGACTTTTGTTTGGGGGTTGCCCAGGGGGAGATGATAACTCCTTCAGCCCTATTTTGAACCACTTTGATTGCCGTCCAATATCACATGGGTTCTATTAGGAGATGCGGATAAAGCAATGGGCTATCCCTTAGTATGAGCCCGGAGGACTCCCATGTTACATTTTTGTAATTTAAGTGACGGTTGGTTGTCAGAAATTTTGAAAAGGAACCCCTAAAGGTACCAGAATCTCATTTTGTGGGCGTGGCTAAAATTCATTTTCCCCCCCTAACAGGTACCATTTCTAAAGCAACAAGTACAGTTCTTGTAGTAGCTACGTATGTGACCAATTTCAATTTCCCCTAAGTAGAGTTATAGGAATTGGAAGAAGAGCTACAAGGAGAATTTTAACAGTGATCAACTCATCCAGTAAATGTCCCGACACATTGCTGATCTAACTGACAATAGTTATTCTGATCTAGGTATTGGTGTTTTGTAGCTTGCACAGCGGAAACACTCCAATCCATCCATGGAACATTCCAAATCTTCCAAAGGAGTTTTCATTGTTTGTCAAAAGGGATGACTTGACAGGGATCACTCTGTCTGGAAATAAGGTGCAAAGCTCTGAATTTGTTTCAGTTATTAGATTAATATAGACCACCTAAAAAGGGGTCATGTTGTAAGGTGCAAAGTTCAGAATGTGTTTCAGTTATTAGATTAATAAATAGACCACCTAAAAAGGGGTCATGTTGTAAGGTGCAAAGTTCAGAATGTGTTTCAGTTGTTAGTCTGTGTAACAGATCACTATACTAATAGGGGTGGCAAAATTGGATCTTGCAAAATTTTAGTCAAATTTCACGGGTCTCACAGTCTCGACTTTTTTCGCAAAGCCTTCTCAGGTCTCAGTCTCGCAATTTAACAAGGCAAAAAGTCTCAGGCTCGCTGATTGCTCGCAGAGAAAAATGCTAGTCTTGCCGTCTCACAAAGTCTCTAATTTTACCATTGACCACCCCTACTAATATATAATATTACACTATATGTGGCATGAAATTATCGCGGGATCTAATGTTTGCAATTTAGCTTGTTTTCCAATGATCTGCGTAATTGGCTCATTTTACTTATTGGCTTATCAACTGTCTTAGTTGTGTAATAATAAGATAAGATATGATAAGATTTAAGATAATTTATTTTAACATCGATAAATGTGGGGAGTGGTCCCCCATTGTCCCGAGCCAGGGGCTCATGTTAAAAATGCTCGACTTAAATTACAGTAAACAATTTACAAACATTAAGCATCTAATAACTATTCTTTCTATTTAATAGATTCGTAAGTTGGAGTTTCTATTGGCGGATGCTCTAGATAAGAAGTGCGACACAATTTTGACATGTGGTGGGATTCAGTCCCAATCACTGTAGAAGCACTGCAGTTGCTGCAAGACAACTTGGTTTGAATTGTTACTTGTTCCTAAGAAACCCTCAACAGGCATGTCAACTTATGTTATTGTTAATAACTGTCAGGGGTTTATAGCATAAAATAACATCATTAAAGCAGAAAAGGGCTTTATGAAGTTTTGGACTAGAAGCTTCAAAAAGCTCTTTCCAGGGCCATAGCTAGTATGAGGCAAACCGAGGCACTTGCCTTGGTAACAATTTTGACTTTTTTTTTTTGTCTTAGGGAAAAAAAATTTGGGTTCAAATATTTGGGTTCAATCATTGAATAAATGCGAGCCCACAGAACGTATGGTGGCTTTCCTTTCTCTGTAAATTACATGTCACATAAACTTTCTGTTTGTCAAAAGGTCAAAATTCATTTTGAATTTTAAATTTTAAAAAAAGTTATTTTTTGGTTTTTACGTTCGCTTTTGGCTACCTGGTTTCATATCAAACGGGTAGGGACAAAACGTGGGGTAGGCCATGTGGCCTAGGCCATGGGGTAGGCCATGGCCTACCGGTGGTAATAATTAATTTTTTGGGGTAAAACTAAAATCGCTTGAATACAGTCAAATTCCGATGGTAATCTTTCTGAAGCCTCCAAGCCTATACCTAAATGGCTAGTGGATTTAAAACGATGTTTTAGTAACTACAGCAAGTAAGGATGTCTGGTGCGTGCCGAATTTTCCAGGAATTTTGGTTGACTTTTCTAAGAAAACAACCGGCTTTGAAAAATTACATTACGGGTTTCTGAAGCAAATATTATATACACCCAACACAGTAAAAAACGTTTTTTTGTGTACAACTCATGGAATTTACATGCAAGGAGTGGATCGTTCATTCGCTGCGAGGATCTTAATTTACTGACTGAGTCAGTTCAACTGGATGGAAATCAATCCTTCGGAAAGCTTTCCAGGGCGTTATATGCTGAATGCAAATTCTGCCGAGATTATTGTGTCAGCAAATCCAACTGGCGAGGAATACAATACAATACAATACAATACAATACAATATTTATTACTCTCCCCGAGGGGCTTTTCAGAGTTTTCAGAGGAAGACATTCTTTGCTTATCACCAGTATAAGGGATGGATCTACAAGTGGCCTTACAGTTTTTTTTAATTTGGAGTACTTATCTGAGATCGCGAGCTCATGTTTATAGCCACTGTTTTGTAATGTTGTGTCGTCACGCAACGCTTCTCCCAAATAACTTGACGGATGTCTTGATGGGGACTGTTTTCACGTAATCGCACATATCTTTAGCTTTCCATCGTAATTTGACTGTATTCAAGCAATTTTTTTTTTACCCAATTTTTGTTTTTAGGAAATTAACCACCGGTAGGCCATGGCCTACCCCATGGCCTACCCCATGGCCTAGGCCACTTGGCCTACCCCACGTTTTGTCCCTACCCATATCAAACTGCCTTCAAAATGCACAAAATGCACTCTTCTAAGACAAACTGTTTTTCTTGTCTTATTGCAGACTACAGATATTGGATGTAAAGGAAATCTGCTTTTAAACAGAATGGTTGGAAGTCATGTTATTGTCGTTCCTCAGCCTCAGTATAAATCTGGCCTCAAACAAATGATGGAAAAGATGTCAGAGAAATTGTAAGTGGGCAATTCCACCATCATGTATGTTACATTCAGACTCAATTTTTTTTTAAATTTGGTTATTCCCTTTCTCCAATTGAGTTATTTTTTTTCAGAGAAATAATAAGAAAAAGGACTGTCATGGACGTTACATAAAAAACAACCATGTCACCTAGTACTACCAAATATTTTCAAATTACTGCTTTAAATATATGCGAGTTATGTTAACTGAAAATGTTGTTTTCATTGTCATTGACAGTTTCACTTGCAGGCTTAAAACTTAGCGTCATGGACGTTATAATCATGGATGTTACACTGTGTGAATTATTGTCCAAGTATACAATGTAAATCAACTTTTTTAACTTGTTGGGCTCTATCATTTACAGTAAATTACAGTACTTGCCCATTTGAAATGAAATGGGATTATTAAATGGCTTGGTAGTTTATGTAAAGCCCATGACGGTTTTAGTGGACATTACGTGGTCCTTTAAATGATGTATTAATCTGCATTGCCAGCAAATCTTAAACCAGGAGCATGCTCTTAATCACCTGAGCCTGTTTTCTGCAAAACTATGCTGACCAGGATACTGTGTAACTATGTTGTATCTTTTTCACACCTTTTGTAAGAGTTTTAACATATTTTAAGTGTTTATGCAAAAAGTGTAACATCCATGATGTAACATCCATGATGAACTTTTGTTGCAGTTAGTTCTAAAATGTTACAGTTTACCAGAGTTTTGCTTTCATCAAAGTGTTTCTTTTTGATATGTATCTGAACAGCAGAAATATTTTCAGAATCCTCCTAATGGTTATTTAAGGAGAGAAAAAAAATTCCCCAAATGTCATGGACGTTACGTAAATATGTCCATGACAGAACTTCATCATTGCTACTATTTTTAGAAAACATTTTGGGTGAAGTTTACATCAGTTATTTGTTAACTCCACTCAGAGATTTTTCCTTAAGTGTTTGAATGTAGTCATTAACATTTTCCAAGGATGATTTTTGTAAGTTAAAAATGTGCATCACAGATATTATATACCTTTAAAAAATAAATGCATACTTTGGGGACCCCCCCTTGATACACCGTCGTCACAAGCAAAGTCAAATTTATTTTTCTGTGTACTATAGTTAACATGCCTACAATGTTTTACAGGGAATGATTCCATCTGAAACATCTTTTTAAAAATCTCGATTTTAACACCTCTCATATGGAATTGCTCAAGTACCATCATTTCATTTCTAGAGAATGTCTTTGTATGATCTTAATGGTTTTAAGGTTCAAGTCGTTTTACAGGCCTAGGTGGCTTTAGGCTGGTTTGCTTATAGCATGAAGTGACTAGGAGTATTGCTACTCCCCTGTATGGGATGCTACACAGTACACCCCCCCCCCCCCCCCCCCCCCCTGGGCCACAGCATAAATGTTGTTATCAGGTTGCCCTGGCAATTTTCTGTTACCAAGAACACAACAAAGTGATGCAGGCCAGTGCTCTCCCCAGGACTACTCGATCTAGGTCACTGCATCTCCCATACGATTTTAATAATTATATATTTTTTAATAATTATTAATAATAAATAATTAATAATAATTATAATTTAAAAATTGAAGTAACTGTTGTAAAACTGGGTTGGGGAAACTTACATGTGTATTACAGAGGTTAAAAGATAAGGAGCTTTTGGATCCCGAGGGTCTGCACACTAACCATTAGTACACTGCTGCTATTCTTCTTGTAATATGGTGAATTATTGTTTTGCAGGAGACAGCAGGGTTCATCTGCATATCTGATTGAGGTGGGGGGTTCTTCATACACAGGGATGTTTGGTTACCTGACAGCATTTCAAGAGATGATGAACCAGGTGAAGGCACTTTTATCATCATACAATGTATAATGGTAATAGGACTGAGTGGAGTCTAATTCTGTCTGTAATCATACGATGTATAATGGTAATAAGACTGAGTGGAGTCTAATTCTGTCTGTAATCATACAATGTATAATGGTAATAAGACTGAGTGGAGTCTAATTCTGTCTGTAATCATAACAATGTATAATGGTAATAGGACTGAGTGGAGTCTAATTCTGTCTGTAATCATACGATGTATAATGGTAATAGGACTGAGTGGAGTCTAATTCTGTCTGTAATCATACAATGTATAATGGTAATAGGACTGAGTGGAGTCTAATTCTGTCTGTAATCATACGATGTATAATGGTAATAGGACTGACTGGAGTCTAATTCTGTCTGTAATCATACAATGTATAATGGTAATAGGACTGAGTGGAGTCTAATTCTGTCTGTAATCATACAATGTATAATGGTAATAAGACTGAGTGGAGTCTAATTCTGTCTGTAATCATACAATGTATAATGGTAATAGGACTGAGTGGAGCCTAATTCTGTCTGTAATCATACAATGTATAATGGTAATAGGACTGAGTGGAGCCTAATTCTGTCTGTAATCATACAATGTATAATGGTAATAGGACTGAGTGGAGCCTAATTCTGTCTGTAATCATACAATGTATAATGGTAATAGGACTGAGTGGAGTCTAATTCTGTCTGTAATCATACAATGTATAATGGTAATAGGACTGAGTGGAGTCTAATTCTGTCTGTAATCATACAATGTATAATGGTAATAGGACTGAGTGGAGTCTAATTCTGTCTGTAATCATACAATGTATTATGGTAATAGGACTGAGTGGAGTCTAATTCTGTCTGTAATCATACAATGTATAATGGTAATAGGACTGAGTGGAGTCTAATTCTGTCTGTAATCATACAATGTATAATGGTAATAGGACTGAGTGGAGTCTAATTCTGTCTGTAATCATACAATGTATAATGGTAATAGGACTGAGTGGAGTCTAATTCTGTCTGTAATCATACAATGTATTATGGTAATAGGACTGAGTGGAGTCTAATTCTGTCTGTAATCATACAATGTATAATGGTAATAGGACTGACTGGAGTCTAATTCTGTCTGTAATCATACAATGTATAATGGTAATAAGACTGAGTGGAGTCTAATTCTGTCTGTAATCATACAATGTATAATGGTAATAGGACTGACTGGAGTCTAATTCTGTCTGTAATCATACAATGTATAATGGTAATAGGACTGACTGGAGTCTAATTCTGTCTGTAATCATACAATGTATAATGGTAATAAGACTGAGTGGAGTCTAATTCTGTCTGTAATCATACAATGTATAATGGTAATAGGACTGAGTGGAGTCTAATTCTGTCTGTAATCATACAATGTATAATGGTAATAAGACTGAGTGGAGTCTAATTCTGTCTGTAATCATACAATGTATAATGGTAATAGGACTGAGTGGAGCCTAATTCTGTCTGTAATCATACAATGTATAATGGTAATAGGACTGAGTGGAGCCTAATTCTGTCTGTAATCATACAATGTATAATGGTAATAGGACTGAGTGGAGCCTAATTCTGTCTGTAATTCATACAATGTATAATGGTAATAGGACTGAGTGGAGTCTAATTCTGTCTGTAATCATACAATGTATAATGGTAATAGGACTGAGTGGAGTCTAATTCTGTCTGTAATCATACAATGTATAATGGTAATAGGACTGAGTGGAGTCTAATTCTGTCTGTAATCATACAATGTATAATGGTAATAGGGCTGACTGGAGTCTAATTCTGTCTGTAATCATACAATGTATTATGGTAATAGGACTGAGTGGAGTCTAATTCTGTCTGTAATCATACAATGTATAATGGTAATAGGACTGAGTGGAGCCTAATTCTGTCTGTAATCATACAATGTATAATGGTAATAGGACTGACTGGAGTCTAATTCTGTCTGTAATCATACAATGTATAATGGTAATAGGACTGACTGGAGTCTAATTCTGTCTGTAATCATACAATGTATAATGGTAATAGGACTGAGTGGAGTCTAATTCTGTCTGTAATCATACAATGTATAATGGTAATAAGACTGACTGGAGTCTAATTCTGTCTGTAATCATACAAATGTATAATGGTAATAGGACTGAGTGGAGTCTAATTCTGTCTGTAATCATACAATGTATAATGGTAATAGGACTGAGTGGAGTCTAATTCTGTCTGTAATCATACAATGTATAATGGTAATAGGACTGAGTGGAGTCCAATTCTGTCTGTAATCATACAATGTATAATGGTAATAGGACTGAGTGGAGTCTAATTCTGTCTGTAATCATACAATGTATAATGGTAATAGGACTGAGTGGAGTCTAATTCTGTCTGTAATCATACAATGTATAATGGTTAATAAGACTGACTGGAGTCTAATTCTGTCTGTAATCATACAATGTATAATGGTAATAGGACTGAGTGGAGTCTAATTCTGTCTGTAATCATACAATGTATAATGGTAATAGGACTGAGTGGAGTCTAATTCTGTCTGTAATCATACAATGTATAATGGTAATAGGACTGAGTGGAGTCCAATTCTGTCTGTAATCATACAATGTATAATGGTAATAGGACTGAGTGGAGTCTAATTCTGTCTGTAATCATACAATGTATAATGGTAATAGGACTGACTGGAGTCTAATTCTGTCTGTAATCATACAATGTATAATGGTAATAAGACTGAGTGGAGTCTAATTCTGTCTGTAATCATACAATGTATAATGGTAATAGGACTGAGTGGAGTCTAATTCTGTCTGTAATCATACAATGTATAATGGTAATAGGACTGAGTGGAGTCTAATTCGGTCTGTAATCATACAATGTATAATGGTAATAGGACTGAGTGGAGTCTAATTCTGTCTGTAATCATACAAGCGATGAACAAAATCAGATGAGTCCCATTTGTTAATCACAAGTATGATTGCAGACAGAATTGGATGACACAAAATTATCAGGTGTTACCCGTGTTTGTGGATAAATGTACAATAATTGAGTTTGTCTGCTGGAATGACTGATTTGACTGATGCATAAGTTGATTAAAGGATGTTCTTACATGTTTCAGAATCTGTTGAAGAATTGTGATGATATTGTAATAACAGTTGGCAGTGGAGGAAGTGCGTCAGGAATTGCCATCGCTAATTACCTGACAGGAACAAAACTAAGGTGAGCTTTTAATTTCTATTACAGAGACAATAAGTAAAGAAATGAAACAATTAGACACTGGACATTAGCTACTGGACTAGACACTAGATACCAGGCACTGGACATTAGATACTGGACTAGACACTAGATACCAGGCACTGGACATTAGATACTGGACTAGACACTAGATACCAGACACTGGACATTAGACACTGGACACTAAATAAATTGGACATTGGACACTGGAATTGAACACTGGACACTTAGACACTATTAAAAGATACTACTCATAAAACACTAGATGGTAGACAGGATGTTTTAGGTAGTAGGTCCATTTTTACAGGGTGGGGGTTGCTGGATCCACACCCAACCCCTAACCAGGACCAGGGTGCTGTTTGTCTGACCCCCTCTCCCACAGACCAATCCAGCATGGTTAGACCTGCTCGGTCCGTACACTGTAGCTCTGGGGGTTGTAAGGGCACGCAAGCCTCTCCGGTGCCAGAGAAAGGCACAGCACAATGGGAAGATAGTAGACAGGATACTAAACATTATACATTAGACATTGTATACTGGACACAAGGCACTAGACACTAGAAATTGGAAACTGAACACTTGACACTGGAGAGGGTATTAGACACAAGACACCAGATACTGAGGCACAAAACACTTGACTACAGACAGTTCACAATAAGTTAGAGTTATTGGTACCACTAGTTAGTTTTTCTTCAACTTTAGTCAGAACTTGACACACTTGTGTCCTCTTGTACATGCAGGTGCCATGCTGTAAACGTGTGTGATAACGCGGCATATTTTTACAACAAAATAAATGAAGACCTCGATCAGGCTGGGAGGACTGGATGTTCAAGCAGAAGATATAATTGATATTATTGATGGATATAAAGGAAAAGGATATGCTTTATCCTCTCAGCAAGAACTGGGTGGGTTTCACTTATTGTTTTTGATCATTGTTTATTATTAACAATTTAATAACGATAATATTTCAAAACGTCACTACAAGATGATTTACAGAAGGGCTCTACTAATAACTCTTCAACAACCGCTTTGCTAAGTGGAGGTTGGGTACCTGTGACATCTGGGAGCTTCCACTATTGGCACTAAAACCTCAAACAAACACTAAGTCGACGCCCTGAAACGCAATATCCGAGAGCACATGGAATCCTGGCACATGCGCGCATATCAATACCGCTACCTATAGGCCTGGCGCTCTTTGTTGTTGACTCTGTTAAATTGCATCTAAAATGAATCTAAAATATGGAAAACACTTGCTTTCTAAATAATTCTCTTGTGTTCTCAAATTGCTGTTGTGGTTTATGACCATAGTATAATACATGACTTTGGTTTCTTTGATTTGTTATAAAATAAATTAAATGAAATAAGCCGAGAAAAATGAAAATTAAATTGCAAATCTGTGAACAAGAACACTAAAGCTAACTGACACACTTCATTTTGATGTTATTTCTTCATCACCAATCAAGTCACACTCTGTGGACCTCTTGCTAATAAATCTCCCCAAACACCACTGATTACAACAATCAATAACTTGTGACTATGCCTATCACTGCAGAGAACATTATAGAGATCTCCAGTACCACAGGAATATTGGTGGACCCTGTGTACAACATTAAGGCAATCAGAGGAATGCTACAAGAGATGAAGACCAATCCCGGGAGATTTAAAGGTCATAGAATACTCTATATTCATACTGGTAAGTGTGATGTTCTCCATACTTGTTCAACCTGGGATCTCCAGAATTGTAATGTTTTAGTATTAAAGTCCCAAAATGACTTGTGTATATATGTGTACATGTTTGTTGCTTTCTGTTGAAGAGTAGTTAAATTTTAAGTTTGTATCCTTGAAAGCTCCTCAGATTCTCTGTCCAGTTATAATTTACTGGGCACCTATTTTTCTCCATGCAACAGTCTTCATGGTGGACTGTCGCTTTTGAATACATTGCTTGGATTTGGTAATACAAGCTTTCTACATGACAGTGTATTTTTTTGGTAACTATTTTGTGTATGAATGGTTCATTTTGGATGGTTCGTTTTAAGCCATGACCTTTGGCGACTGGACACTTAAGTAAATTTATTGGAAATATTTTTATACTTTTGAATACATTGCTTTGCTTAGCTTTGAATTAAATAAATCTCCAACAACGTTTGTGTTCAAGTGTCTTTTTTTTTGCTAACCTTACAACTGTAAATGGGAATTAATTGTACGGGAGATGAACCTACTGATCAGACAGATTTGTAACGGCATGAAAATATGAACTGTATTTGTTTGAACTGCATAATTTGCAGGCACTTCTATTATATTTGTTTGATCTGTAGTTTTAAGATTTAGACAATAACTGCTGTATTTCACAAATGAAACTGAGTAATTTTATTTATAACACCAATAAGAAATAAGTAAAGAGATTAGTGTTTATGTTGTTTTAATGATCTATAATGTTATTTGATTATTCCGTAGTGGCCATATGCATGCCACGGTGACTTACTCCTAAATATCGTCTCAACCGCTCTTTAGCTGTTTCTCTAGAGTTAACAGCAAAAAACATCTCTTGACTATTGATTTATTGCCATTGAATGAAGTTGTATAAAAACCTACCTTTTACCCGAGTATTGATATTTTTCTCATTGCACAAAAGTCAGTGGGTTTTTACATAAAATTAAATGAAACCCGGCGTTTAGACAGAACATTCCCTACTGCGCTTTATAGACTTTTACGCAGTGCACACTGAGATACATGTACTCATTGGGTACCTATTTTTCTCTTTATAGGAGGAGTGTTTGGTTTGTATGATGGAAGAATGGATCCATTAATCACAAGCTCTGCTATTGCTACAAATGAAGTTCTCTATTGGAGAGATGTCAATGATCCTGTGCCATACTGAATGTCCAGAGTGCGGATCAACATCTTACTTCTCCTAGACCTGCTGACAATATCATTGTCACTATATACATTTGACCAGATGAAGGGACGCTTGATGCACTAGCATTTACAAATACAGTCGAATCCCTATTAAGCGGCCACCCTCAGGGAATTGGCAAGTGGCCACTTAATAGGGGTTGGCCGCGTCATAAATTAGCATAAGGTGTGGTAGAAAATCAAAAGACTATAGTGACAACAGAATCACATCAAGACGATAATAAACACGTGTTTGACTGTTTTTATCAGTCGTCACCTTCTATTGTGGACTCTTGTCTGTCATCAGCTTTTTCAAAATAAGGCCAAACTACATGTATTAAATTATTGGTGGATGCTAGAAGAGCCCTTATAGGAACTGCCAAGATGTGGCTGTGGCCGCTTAATAGAGGTGACCGCTTAATAGGGGTATAGTATTTTACTGACAATAGTTTCGGGACTTTGATAACTGGCCGCTTAATAGGTTGCTTAATAGGTGGCCACTTAATAGGGGTGCGACTGTACCCCCCCCCCCCCCCCCCTCCACTTTTCTGGCAGGTATTCACTTTTACTCCTGGGTAGAGAGTAGAGAGAGTGAATTCAAGTGTTTTTAAAAGTATCTTACCCAAGAACACAGCAACCCCAAACAGGCTCCAATCCAAACCTTTTGGAGGGGGGGGATTGGGTGGCTCCACCCCCCCCCCCCCCCCCACGTCATTCAAAAATGCTGGATCTACTGATACAACATAAACAATAGTTTTAAGCCATTGAATGTGGTTTTGTATTTCAATGACTGTCAATATTTCGTATTTTGCTAACAAAGAAGATAATGAACCTAAAAAATCAAGTGTCACAGATCATTGTTGGGTGCATCAAAAAACATAAATTTTTGTCCTTTGAGGGCTCCCCCAACAACACTAGTTGGAGGGGGGGGGGGGGGGGGGGGAGCGTTCATAATACTGATAAGGTATACACATGAGGTATTTTATGCATTACATAAAGCAATATATCTGAGAAAATATATTTACCACTGTTAGTTTAATTTTGGTTTCCATGATCTGTGAAGTGAACAAAGTAACAGACATCAGGCAGCTTGAGTCAAATTCATTCTCATCCCCAGAAGCTGTGATCCCGGGGCTGCAATCCTGTTGATGTAAGACTGGCCCGCCTAGATTAGCAATTGCTACCGCCATATACCTGCGGGCCAGTCCATTAAAATTGATGAAACGAAATAAAGTGTGTTAAATAAAGTGTTTCTCAGACCTGTTTTATTTTTTTACAACTTTTCTTGTTTTTTTTACTCTTTTGTTTGATTTACCAGCCAATCAGATTAGATTTGAGAAAAAAATTCTAAAGCCGTTCTCGCGGAGGGCGTATTGCGTGTCAGATGCGCAAGTAATATAGGCTCGATTTCCGCCGCTATCTCGAGTCGGGTCTTGTTCCTTCGGGGGATGAGCGTTGGCTCATTTTCCCGAACAGCGGCTGGTAATCGAGCCTACGAGTATTAAATAAAGCACGCACACGAACACGCGCGACCCGCGAGCGTGGTAGCTGAACCGTTTCCGAGCCATTTTGACTCGCGCGCACGAGATGCACTAGCTTCGCGTGCCCCATCTTTGTTCGTTGCTTCCTTTTCGCGTCAATAAACTAACAGTTTTTTATTCTCTCCGAACGAGCACATTTGGTTGGACGTGAAGCAACAGCTGTTTGCGAAACTCGCACTTGTGACAAGTTTGTTCTTTTAATTAGAACGCAAGTTTACTTCCACAGATACCTTCAGTATTCCTCCCCCTCCCCCACGCTCCACTGTTCCTTGTAAATAAACCTGTGGTGAGATTCAGGCGACTTTATTATTTCTAAGCACACTTTCTAGAATCGTTTGTTCATGTTTTTGTGAGGTGGCGTGACGCCTGGAATTATGTGACTTTTCTTTCCGGATGACGTGTCTGACAGCAAACTCGTATTTTATTTATGCAGCAACACCCGTTCACTTTCAGTTTCAATTCAGTCGTCCAGCGAACATGAAACCGATTGCAGAGGTTTCATAAATCCCTCACGGAAGAAATAGTCAACAAGAAACATTTGATATGTTACTGGCTTCACAGGTAGGGGAAGAACATGGAATTATTCACTTCGCGTGACTTGTCTAGGCGACATGTGTTCATGAACATTTTCGTCTCGATCAAACGAACATGTTTGTTGTCGTTCGTTTCCTGCAGGATCGCATCGCCTTTTCAGGACCACAGTTGTATGTTCTTGGTGACTGGGATTGAAGAGAGGCATTTTCAGTCTAAGAGAAGTTAATACATTTAACATAAAGGTACAGGTACAAACTACATTGTATGATCATGTATGCAACATGCTTGTATGAAATTTATGAAACGTAAGCACATTTATGCGACGAAGATTATTAGCGTCGCTAAGCAAAAGCTTATCTGTTCCTGAAATTATTTGATTGTGAGCAAATTTGATTTCATTATGGATGCACCTTGACTGAGCAGACATCCATCAGGATTCAGGAGCAGTGATAGTGTGAAACATCTTTAAAACTAGTCGGAAAGCGGAAGTGGGAACGAAAACGAAAGTGAATCCTTCGCGGTGGAAATGCTTTCTCAAGTAAAGATAAACGCTTCGCTATAGGAAAATATTGGATTTGTTTGTGTTTCATTTCAAAACCTTTATCTTTGGTTACTATACTATACCTGCCAGTTTTTTCTGAGTCAAATGCGTGAGATTTATTTCCTCGACTTCCGAAGATGGCCCGACGATTTTCGAAGATTTCGTACGAAGACGTACGAAGACTTCCGAAGATTTCCGATGTTTAGGATTTTGAAGAATGTACGACAACTAAGCGTGTTTTATGTGGAAAATTCTATTCTTCAACTGCATCAAGTTTACATTTGTTCTTAAAAATGGTTCATTTGAGGTTTTATGCAAATTTTATAGGAGCCATGCACGGGTTTTAGACCCAATGATTCTGGTCATAATAAATTTATATTGTTAAAACACTTTGGTTTTTGACACATCTTTAAAGGAAAGGAAAATGAGATGATTAGCTCAGTTAGCTCTTCTCTGTGACTTGTTTTGCAGTAAATTATAACTTTTGGATGCGCACAGAGACAAATACTCACTGCCTTATTTTTAACTGTACTGTGGCATGGAGCATTTGAACAGCTCAATTGTCCCCACTGTGGGGCATTTGCCCAGATTTTACACATTAAATGCTAGCTATGCCCACTAATAATGGCCTGGGTTGAGGGGAGGGGTGTAGGAACTGCTGGAATTGACTGATGCATTGCAATTAGTTAATATATGATTTATATGACAATTTCATTTGAGCTTAGGGACTTGTCACAAATTAGCAGGGGGGAGGGGTGGAAAATGGGGGAGGGTCATAACTTTTTGAGCCACTAAAAAGGGAGGGTCACGAAAAAATAGGCAGCGAAAAAGGGGAGGGTCACATAAATTTACACTCATGGATATACCAGTAAGAGTGCCAGAATAGATCATAGATCATAGAGAACATTGTGTTTTAATATATATTAATATGGCAGGAATAGTAGAATCGTAAGAAAACAAATTTACTTGTTTACAAAAACAATATAAGCTATGTCAAATGTCTTTCAAGAATACAATAGCAACATCTCAAGTTAATTTATTAAAAAAATACATGCTATGGATACCTTTGTCCATCAATTGCAAATTACTCAACGTGTCACATAAAGTTTCTGTTTGCAAAAAATCCATTTTGAATTGAAAAAGTTCCAGAAATATTCACATTTTTACGTTCGCCTTTGGCTGTCTGGTTTCATATCAAACTGCCTTCAAAACACATGAAATGCAGGCTCAGACAACCTAATTTTCACAATTTCCCGGACCCCCCTTAAAAAACATGCGCCATCGCCATACCAGACATCACGCCTTCTGCGTACTTATACACCCCCCCCACATAATACAAAATCTTGCCTAATTGGGCCTGATGGATATGTTCATACGGGTAGGCAGTATAGGGCAGGAATTTTTCAATTTTGCTTCAGTATAAAAATGCTCACACTATAGTGTCACAGTATGGGAGGTATTTAGCTGCACAGCGGGGGAGCCGGGGGGGGGGGGGGGGGGGGGGGTCATGGTATTTTAGGCCAAGCCCAAGGGGTGGGTCAGGAAATTTCATTCCCATAAAGGTAAATTAGGTAAAGGTATTAAGATAAATCTTTATAAGGCAGGATGGCCCATTCAGCTCTTAAGGCCATTGCTAGGGAGCCTGAGGATCACATAATTTTCACCGCTCAATTTAAAATCTCTACCCCCCCCCCCTCCCCCCTGCTAATTTGTGACAAATCCCTTATATGTCTCACATTTTGGTTGATGTTCAGGAAAACATTGGCACTGCTGTCAAGCCACTGAGTTGCATTTTCATTATGACTGGAAACTTTTAATCTCGAGATTAACTCCACATAAGGTAAGTAATTTTGAAAAAGGAAAATAACCCTCCCCCGCTCCCCCTTCTCTTATGCATTATTTCCTATGCTATTGACATGATGTCTCACATTTTGGTTGTTGTTCATTTTAGGAATAAGGTCCCACTGTGCATGCCGTATGCAGTGCAACTATTTTTAATTAATTGGTACCATTTGCTGTCACTGTTTATAGCAGTGGACAAATTTTACTGCTTTCACAGCAGATTTGTAGGGTGCGGTGCACAAACACACATTTACTTTTAAGGAGAATCCTCTGAAATGTTTAAAATGTATATGACTTGTATACATTGTTCATATGTTTTACCCTTAATTTCTCATACTTTGGTCATTATGATCTTTTCAGGAATTATAATTAAATCACCACTACTGATAGACACAGTTCAAGTGAAGAAAGGCAACAATTTAATGGGAAATTCCATTAAAGGTAGGCAACATTTATTCCACACCCTGGTTAATTATTCAATAATTGAACAACAATTATTATTGTTCATCAAACAATAATTTGCCAACTTGAGAATGAGACACTGTTCTATTTTTATGACTGACAATTTTGCAGTGGAAATTCCACATCACTACTATGATAAGCAAATTATTTCGAAAATCAATAAATAACCCTGTTCCCTGACATGTTCTTTCCAATTGTTGTTCTTGTTCTTCTACTTAGTGACAACCCAGTGATGGTGGTTGGTGCTGTAGTAGTATTTGTACATGTAGTGCTGGTTTAATGTTCATAGTACTGGATGGGTGGTGATGGTATATGGTGGTACTGTAGGATTTGTGGTATTTTGCTTGTGCTGGCTGTGATAGTGGTGCTAACTCTGGTGGTGTTGCTGGTGCCTGCATACTTAGTGCTGGTCCTTGAACTAGTACTGGTGCTATGCTGATGCTGGTGGTGATAGTGATGCTGGTACTTATGTGTTAGTACTGGTGCTGATGCTACTACATAGATGCTGATGCTAATGCGGAATATAGTACTGGTCCTGGTACTCATTGGCTTTTATCTGCTGGTGCTAGTACTGGTCCCGATACTGGTGCTGATGCTAGTACTGGTGCTGTTGGTGGTGGTGCTAGTGCTGATGCTGGTGGTGGTGCTAGTACTAGTGCTGGTGCTGATGCTGGTGGTGGTGATAGTGGTACTGGTCCTCAGTGGTGGTGTAAGTGGTATTAGTACTGGTGCTGATGCTGCTGGTGGTGATAGTGGTGCTGGTCCTCAGTGATGGTGTAAGTGGTATTAGTACTGGTGCTGCTGCTGCTGTTGGTGGTGATAGTGGTGCTGGTCCTTAGTGGCGGTGCAAGTGGTATTAGTACTGGTGCTGGTGGTGGCGGTGGTGTAAGTTGTTTTAGTACTGGTGGTGGTGGTGGTGATAATGGTACTGGTCCTTTGTGGTGGTGTAAGTGGTGTTAGAACTGGTGTTGATGCTGGTGGTGTTAGTGGTGCTGATTCTAGTGCTGGTTCTGGTGCTGAACTGGTACTGATGCTGGTGATGTTAGTGCTACTAATGCTAGTACTGGTGCTGATCCTGGTGGTAGTACTGGTGTTTATGCTGATGTTCTGGTCCTTGTGGTGGTAGTGGTGCTGGTGCTAATGTTGAGGATGATGTTAGTGCCAATGCTGGTCGTGGTACCGGTCCTGGTGATGGTACCACTGTACTGGTGCTGATGCTGGTGGTGCTTACAGGTACTGGTGCTTGTGCTGGTGTTAATGGTGCTGGTTGTGTTGTTGTTGGTGATAGTTGTGGTGGTGATGGTTAGGTGCTGGTCCAGGTTGATGGTGATTGTGCTAGTACTAGTGCTGTGCTAGTGTAGGGAGGTGATAAAGGTGGTTATGGTGGTGGTTTTACTATTGTGATGGTAGGTAAAGTCTTCACGAGCCTATACTAGTGTCCCACAACTGCCAGAGCTTATCCCAGTCTCTGCAGCATGAAGTGACTAGATGGGATGCTAGTCCCAGCATTTTGTTGCCGGTACCCATTTATATACATGTATACTCCTGGGTAAAGAGAGGCAATGTGAGAGTTTACGGTCTTGCCCAAAAACACAACACAGTGACCTCGGCCAGGGCTCGAACCCAGACCATTCGGTCCGGAGTTCAACAGGCTAAACCATTATGCCACGGCGGCTCACTGGTGGTTCAATTCACCCTCCTTCCCAATGAGTTCTGATGATGGTGCTGATGGTGATAGTGGTGCTGATCCTGGTGTTGATTCTAGTGCTGGTTTTGGTGCTAGTACTGGTACTGATGCTGGTGGTGATAGTGGTGCTAATACTGGTGGTAGTGTGGTGGTGGTGAGGATGCTGGTGTTAGTGATGCCAACGCTGATGCTGATGTTATGGTCCTGGTGGTGTTAGTTGTGCTGGTGCTAATGCTGAGGCTGATGTTAGTGCCAGTGCTGGTCCTGGTGGTGCTACTACTGATACTGGTGCTGGTGGTGTTCACAGGTACTGTTTTTGTGCCCGGTGCTGCTGATGGTGTTTATGGGCTGGTGGTGAAAATGATGGTGGTGATGGTTACCAGGTGCTTGTCCAGTTTGATGGTGACTGTGCTAGTGCTACTGCTAGAGCTGATGAAGGTGGTTATTGTGGTGGTGGCTGCAGCAGCCATGGTGGTTGTGCTATTTTGGTGGTACTGGTGGCTTAACCCACCCTCCTCCCTAATGACTTCTTTCCGTAGTCTTACACTTTCGCTGTTCTTCACTTCAGGATAAATTGCCACAGGACCTGGACAGTTTTATTTCTTTATGATTTAAAATTTTAAAGGGGACCTTTCATGTAAGGTAAGTCTTACATATCAGATCTGTCTCATAAAAATCAGAGTTTTTAGTGTAAAATGAAACTTTCATGAAATTCAGTGGTCACCGCCAGTTCCTGTTGCACCATGCGACTTGATTCATTTTGTGCGGATGAACGCCATTTTGTTTTGGGGGCTATTAGGTTGGGGAAGGGCTACTGGTTTCTAGTTCCCAGAGAAACAACCCCTGCCATGTTGTGGAACAGTTTACTTTCTGACACAAAACAACAGAGTTCCTCTGTATTCTATAAAATAATGTTATATCGTCAGTACCTAAGATACAAGCTAGATGTAAGCTAGTAATCTCAAATTTCATGATCAGGCGCTAAATTATTGCTTAATCAATCCGTCATTACCCTGGGTACCAGAGGTTTGTTTTTTTCCCGTCGGGTCGGGATCAGCTGACCGCGTTGAAAGGCCGACACCGGAACCGGAACCGGAAACTACACAAGAAAAGTCCTCTGGCACCCAGGGTAATCCGTCATACAATGCAATTTCATCAGTTTCTTTACAAAACACAAAAATGGCAACTTGTTTTGTGAAATGAGAAAACCATTTTAACATACACGTTTTACTTTAATAGCAACTTTTGTACTTAAGTTACAAACTGAAATGAAACTTTTGACAGTTAATCTGGTCACCACTTCATGGCTACTGTACCATTGCCATTTGCGTCCACCAAGGAGACAACAAACTATGCCCGGTTGTGTCGTCTTCTGGTGGATGTGGGATCACAGTCTCTGAGAGACACCTTTGATAAAATACATCCTCCAGCGACTCTCCATACAGTTTTATCAAGTCATTCTGCTCATTATGCTACGCTGCAGTCACTTTATAAAGGGAAGAAGAAAGTCCTAAATCCAACCCAGTGGAGAAAGCTGTATCCTGCTCATTCACCTGTGACATCAGCCAACTTTGATATCACTCTTCTAACGGTGTTGCTTAGAAATATATGTGGTTTGACTCCTCCTGCCACTGGTTGGGATCGTCTTCCTCCAGCTGCAGCCACAAGCATTGCAGATGACATTGCCCGAGTGAAGTATTACAGAAACACTGTATATGGCCATGCTAGTCAAGCGTCTGTTGACGATGCAAGTTTCAATGTCTACTGGCAGGAAATCCGAGACGCCCTGGTGAGATTAGGAGGAGCCGGTTTTAGAGTAGACATCGACAATCTTGAGCACGATTGCATGGACCCTGACATTGAGGAGCATTATTGTGAGCTCATGAAACAATGGAAGAAAGATGATGACAGCATCAAGGACAAGCTTGAAGAGATGGAAGGTAACATGAACATTGCTTAATTGTACTTTTAAGATGGGATAGGGAGAACGCAAACACTGTCAAGCTGTGACGGAATGCAAATCATTTTATTCTACAATAGATATATGTATATAGAGATATTTGTCTTTTCACAAGATGTAGGGAGCAGGTGCAGGGGGAATTCAATTTGGTCGGATTGTTTCGTAAATAGTGTGTCAAAAAATGTACAAAAAAATTCCATTATCCTATACAGTTGCTACAAGGTCTGTTTAGTACCAGCATTGTATTAATACCTTTATTTAAAAGATTGCATTGCACGGCTAATGACAAACCGCAACCAATAGGAAATATTTGAAAATGAGGATTAATTGGTAAAATCAAGATGTTTTTGTTTCACGATTGGCCGGCCATGTGGCAATGTTTTCATTATTTGCCCTCAAAAGTTTGTTTCTCAGGGAATGATTCATTCCGATCCGGCTTCAACTGGGGATTTATTTCGCGGGCTTCGGAGTTTAATGTGTCACATGACTCAATTGACTTATCATGTGCAAGAAACTACATATTTAGCGGATTAATTCTGTGATATTTGTTATCACTGTTACTTCACAACTGTGAGGAGGCTCCCTATTAAAATGCTCTGACCACTTTACAAACATTTACGAACCCTTTGTTGCTGCTAATCCTCTGACAATCTCGGTTATTACTGATTTAATTTTGCCTCAAACAGAAAATGTGTAAATGAATCGCATGTCTAGACTGAGCATAAACAAGAGTAAATTTTAATCTTCAGAAAGCATCAAAGACTCACTAAAGCAGATGAGAGGTGAAATGGAAACTAACATGAAAGAGATGAAGGATAAGTTGGACACTTTGACGGCCGCAGCAGAGGAGAAAAGGGATGGAGGTCAGTGTCAGGAGAAGCATACAAATATCAAAGAAACATAGATTATGGATAATATATATAGAAATTGATTTAACGATATATTCAGAGAGAGAAAACTAAAGTTTCCGTCACATTTTACAACCCCCGCACAAAAGAAGACATTTTTGAACGTACAGTTTGAGATTTTTGTTGCATATGTGTGTATTTTATTTTCATACATTTATTTATGAGGCGTGTCGCTCGCTACGACGAAACCATGCACTTAATGCTAAATGGAAAAAATTGAAACCTGTATGCAAAAATAATATTATATTAATTGCTTAATTTCTTTTAGCTGAAGCGAAAACTTTAACTTTTCTGAAATTAAAGAGTGATGAACATTTTTCGTAATCAGGAATTCTTAGAGATGACCTGGAAAAGATGAAAAGTGAAATAGAAAACATCAGTGGCAAACTGGGCTCGTTTGACGGCACCAAGAGAAGCTAAAGAAACCGAGGCTGGAGGTAAGTTACCAACAAAACACGACTATAATCTTTGAAGTTTTGTCCTGAAATAATAGTGTTTTTGTTTTAATTAAAAATAATTCCGAATGTAAGTAAAATGTAGCAAATGTCTTAGTAGAGTAGTAGTCAATTGCTGAAAAAAGTTCAGTTTTCAACTGTCTTGAACACAGAAACTTTAAGTTACCTTACAATTTTGATTAAACTTTAGCTGGAGCTAATTTTGATGCCAGAAAACATCAAAGAACAAACTTGAGCAAATAAAAAGTGAAATGATAAACATCAGGGAAAAGTTGGAAAACTTAAGAATACCAAGAGGAGAAAGCAAAGAAAACAGTTCTAGGAAGTTTTAACAACGAAAAAATTCCGCGTTATCTATGACCAACGAAAAACAAATTAAGACCAAAGAGATACACCTTTATGTCCTGAACCATCCATTGTATTATCAGGTATGCGTACCTGTTACCATGACGTACACAACCACATGACCATTATTTTTCATTATGAATAAAGAGAGTTGTATGTACTTTGTATAGCAATACGTCATGTACATATTTACAACGAAAACATATTACATGATGAGCTTCAACGGTTTAAGTAAGTCACATGACTATAAGAGCACATGTTCATCTTCAGAAACCATCCGAGACTCGCTAGAGCAGATGAGAAGTGAAATGGCAAACATCAGTGACAAGCTGGGCACTTTGACGGCACCAAGAGAAGCCAAAGAAACCGAGGATGAAGGTAAGATAACAAAATAAACAAACAAAACTTCAACTAAAACTATACCTAAAGCTAGATCTCTGTAAAGGTATTTCTTTGAAGGTTTTGTCCAGGAACTATAATAGTGTTTTTTTTTTTTCATTTCAAACAAATTGTGACTATAAGTAAACAAACGCGACAAATGTCTTAGAAATCCGTCCAGTTTTCAATTAACCATAAATACAAACCTGCTTTTCTATTATAGTACTTATGTCTTGAACTCAGAAACTTCATTAAGTTACCTTGTAGTTGATTAAACTAAGCTGGAGTTAATTTTTATCCCCAGAAAACATCAAAGACAAACTTGAGCAGATTAAAAGTGAAATGGTAGACATGAAGGAAAAGTTGGAAAACTTGAGAATACCAAGAGAAGAAAACAAAGAAAAAGGTACGTTCAAGGAAGATTTTACAACGACAAATTATGTATTATCAGGTACGCGTACCTGTTACCATGACATGAGGGGAAAGTTTGAAAACTTGACAATACCAAGAGGAGAAAGCGAAGAAAAAGGTCAGTTCAAGAAACTTTTAGCAACGAAAAAACTCCGCATTATGATGACCGACGAAAACAAAATTGAGGCGAAAGCGAAATAGTGAAGGCCAAAGAGATTTAACTTTCTGTGCTGAACCCTGCTTTATATTCTTAGGTATGTGACCATGACGTACATTTAACAATTATTCCGCGAAATCGAGTCGTACATTAACTCATAGCCAACGAGGCGTAGCCGAGCTGGCTATGGGTTCATGTACGACGAGATTGAGTGAAATAATTGTTTTATAATATACTCACCACATGATATTGCAATTAAAAATTACTGGGGAAAGAACGGAAGGAAAAAACAGAGGAAAATGGGATATTTATCGTAATTAGTTGGGATTCCCAAATAAGGTAGTAATAGTACATTGCTTCATATGCCTTGAGTAGGCAACCAATCAGATTGTCCAAAATCGCAATATCCCTGTGGTGAGATATTATACAACCACATGACCATTATTTTTTAATTAGGAATAAAATAGGATTTGCATGTACTTTGTGTACAATACGTCATGTACAACGAAAACATATTACATGAGCTTCAACGGTTTTTTTTTTAATTTTCATCTTCAGAAAGCATCAGAGACTCACTAGAACAGATAAGAAGTGAAACAGAAACACCCATGGAAGAGATGAAGGAAAGGTTGGACACTTTGGCGGCCACAGCAGAGGAGAAAAGGCAGGAAGGTCAGTCTCAGGAGAAACATACAAAGGTCAAAGAGAAATAGAAACGTTCAAACAAAAA
>MU825888.1:1234847-1243873 GCA_029204205.1 Desmophyllum pertusum | reverse complement strand
TTTTGAGTCGTAAAAGGAATACATTCTGCTGCACACTGTAAATATATATTAACATTGAAGAAGTCAGTTATTCGAGTAATTAGATGTCAATCCCTAACATTTTTCTGAAGTTTGAGCGGAATCTGTCTTAGCACGGTAACATTTTGAATACTATTTGAAACATATCACCTTAATTCACTTCTCCAAGTGACCCCGCAATTAAATTCTCAAGCATTCTCGAGAAAATTAATGTCGAACCTCGTAAAAAATGATAAAAACGCACGCCATTTTGTTTTGAACTGACATGAAGCGTCTTTTTAATTAAAATATGTAATGACTTCTCTCGCGGGGTCAGCTTGGGAGCTAATTTATCGATATTTCTTCTTAACTGTATTCAAAATGTTACCGTGATGTGAGTATTTTTTTGGTAACTTAATTTTTTGCACTTTTGCTCGAACGTCCAGCGGAAATCGTCTTAATAAAGTTTAATCTACAACTACAAAGTAATAACGTTTCTGTGTTCAAGCCATAACTACTATAATAGAAAACCAGGTTTGCACTTACGGTTAATTCTAAACATTAAACTGGACTTTTACTGCAAGGAGCCCAAAAGTGTGACCACTTTTAATTAATTCACATTCATTCGTGCGTGCATATATACTATCCAATCAGAAGATGAGGATAGCTATCCTCGGCCTCTGATTGGATAGTATGCACGCATGAAAGAATGTGAATTAATTAAAAGTGGTCACACTTTTAGGCTCCTTGCTGTAACGTTTCTTGGCTTATATTAGTACATACGTATTGGTCAGAAATTGACTTGGCTGTTCTACAAAGACATTTGCTACATTTGTTTTCCTTACATTCCAAATTATTTTGAAATAAAAAACACCATTATTCTTCCTGGACAAAACCTTCAAAAAATACCTTTTTAAGTATAGTTTTAATTGAGTTTTGTTTGTTAAGTTTGGGAACTACCCAGTTGGTTACCTTCGTCCTCGGTTTCTTTTGCTCCTCTTGGTGCCGTCAAACTGCCCAGCTTATCACTGATGTTTGCCATTTCACTTTTCATCTTTTCCAGGTCATCTCTAAATATTCCTGATGATGAAAAACGTTTATCACTCTTTAATTCAAGAAAAGTTTGGATTTTCGCCTCAGCTAAGAGAAGCGTTCTGTAATTAGCATACAGCTTTCAAGTTGTAGCATTTAGAGCATGGTTTCGCCGTAGCGAGACATGCCTAATCAATAAATTTATGAAAATAAAATATACACATATCTAATAAAACTCTCAACCTCTTAAGTTAAAAAATCTCTTCTTTTTCTTATAAAGTAAAATTTGCCGGAAACGTTTCTATTTCTCTTTGACCTTTGTATGTTTCTCCTGAGACTGACCTTCCTGCCTTTTCTCCTCTGCTGTGGCCGCCAAAGTGTCCAACCTTTCCTTCATCTCTTCCATGTTGTTTTCTGTTTCACTTCTTATCTGTTTCTAGTGAGTCTCTGATGCTTTCTGAAGATGAAAATTAAAAAAAAAAACCGTTGAAGCTCATCATGTAATATGTTTTCGTTGTACATGACGTATTGTACACAAAGTACATGCAAATCCTATTATTCCTAATTAAAAAATAATGGTCATGTGGTTTTTATAATATACTCACCACAGGATATTGCGATTTTGGACAATCTGATTGGTTGCCTACTCAAGGCATATGAGGCAATGTACTATTACTACCTTATTTGGGAATCCCACTAATTACGATAAATATCCCATTTTCCTCTGTTTTTCCTTCCGTTCTTTCCCCAGTAATTTTTAATTGCAATATCATGTGGTGAGTATATTATAAAACAATTATTTCACTCACTCTCGTCGTACATGAACCCATAGCCAGCTCGGCTACGCCTCGTTGGCTATGAGTTAATGTACGACTCGATTTCGCGGAATAATTGTTAAATGTACGTCATGGTCACATACCTAAGAATACAAAGCAGGGTTCAGCACAGAAAGTTAAATCTCTTTGGCCTTCACTATTTCGCTTTCGCCTCAATTTTGTTTTCGTCGGTCATCATAATGCGGAGTTTTTTCGTTGCTAAAAGTTTCTTGAACTTACCTTTTTCTTCGCTTTCTCCTCTTGGTATCGTCAAGTTTTCAAACTTTCCCCTCATGTCATGGTAACAGGTACGCGTACCTGATAATACATAATTTGTCGTTGTAAAATCTTCCTTGAACTTACCTTTTTCTTCGCTTTCTCCTCTTGGTATTCTCAAGTTTTCCAACTTTTCCTTCATGTCTACCATTTCACTTTTAATCTGCTCAAGTTTGTCTTTGATGTTTTCTGGGGATAAAAATTAACTCCAGCTTAGTTTAATCAACTACAAGGTAACTTAATGAAGTTTCTGAGTTCAAGACATAAGTACTATAATAGAAAAGCAGGTTTGTATTTATGGTTAATTGAAAACTGGACGGATTTCTAAGACATTTGTCGCGTTTGTTTACTTATAGTCACAATTTGTTTGAAATGAAAAAAAAACCACTATTATAGTTCCTGGACAAAACCTTCAAAGAAATACCTTTACAGAGATCTAGCTTTAGGTATAGTTTTAGTTGAAGATTTGTTTGTTTATTTTGTTAACTTACCTTCATCCTCGGTTTCTTTGGCTTCTCTTGGTGCCGTCAAAGTGCCCAGCTTGTCACTGATGTTTGCCATTTCACTTCTCATCTGCTCTAGCGAGTCTCGGATGGTTTCTGAAGATGAACATGTGCTCTATAGTCATGTGACTTACTTAAACCGTTGAAGCTCATCATGTAATATGTTTTCGTTGTACATATGTACATGACGTATTGCTATACAAAGTACATACAACTCCTCTTTATTCATAATCAAAAATAATGGTCATGTGGTTGTGTACGTCATGGTAACAGGTACGCATACCTAGCTGATAATACCAAGGATGGTTCAGGACATAAAGGTGTATCTCTTTGGTCTTAATTTGTTTTTCGTTGGTCATAGATAACGCGGAATTTTTTCGTTGTTAAAACTTCCTAGAACTGTTTTCTTCGCTTTCTCCTCTTGGTATTCTCAAGTTTTCCAACTTTTCCCTCATGTTTATCATTTCACTTTTTATCTGCTCAAGTTTTTCTTTGATGTTTTCTGGGATCAAATGTAGCTCCAGTTAAAGTTTAATCAAAATTGTAAGGTAACCAGGTAAACCAGGTTTGCACTTACGGTTAATTGAAAACTGAACTTTTTAACGTTTCTTTAGCTTATGTTATCACATAAGTATCGATCAGGAATTTACTGAATTGACCGGACTACTCTACTAAGACATTTGCTACGTTTTTACTTACATTCGGAATTATTTTGAATTAAAAAAACAAAACACTATTATTCCAGGAAAAAACCTTCAAAGATTATAGTTGAGTTTTGTTGGAAACTTACCTTCGTCCTTGGTTTCTTTAGCTTCTCTTGGTGCCATCAAACTGTCCAGCTTGTCACTCATGTTTTCTATTCCACTTTTCATCTTTTCCAGGTCATCTCTAAGAATTCCTGATGATGAAACATGTTCATCACTCTTTAATTTCAGAAAAGTTAAGTTTTCGCTTCAGCTAAAGGAATTTAAGCAATCAATATAATATTATTTTTGTATACAAGGTTCAATTTTTCCCATTTAGCATTTAGTGCATGGTTTCGCCGTAGCGAGCGAGACGCCTCATAAATAAATGTATGAAAATAAAATACAGTCAACTCTCTCAAAGTGGGACACCACTGTAAAGCGGACACCTCTCTAAGGCGGACATGGTTGGCTGGTCAAGTTTCTCTTATTTTTCTGTAATTAAAATCTCTATAAGGCGGACACCTCTTTAAGGCGGACATCTAGAGCAGGTTCCGAGGGTGTCTGCCTTAGATAGAGTTTACTGCATACACATACGCAACAAAAACCTTAAACTATACGTTCAAAAATGTCTTCTTTTGTGCGGGGGTTGTAAAATGTGACGGAAACTTTAGTTTTCTCTCTCTGTATACCGTAAACTGCCGCTTATAAGCCCCCCGGATATAAGCTCCCCGCCCCCCGTTTAAAGCCCTGGGCTTTAAACGGGGGGCGGGGAGCTTATATCCGGGGGGGGCTTATAAGCGGCAGTTTACGGTATATCATTAAATCAATTTCTATATATTATCCAGAATCTATGTTACCATCAAAGAATGTTATTTTTCTTCGATATTTGTATGCTTCTCCTGCCACTGACCTTCTTCCCTTTTCTCCTCTGCTGCGGCCGTCAAAGTGTCCAACTTATCCTTCATCTCTTTCATGTTAGTTTCCATTTCACCTCTCATCTGTTTTAGTGAGTCTCTGATGCTTTCTGAAGATGAAAAGTTGCTCTTGTTTATGCTCAGTCTAGATATGTGAGTCATTTAAACATTTTATGTTTGGGGCAAAATTAAATTAGTAATAACCGAGATTGTCAGAGGATTAGCAGCAGCAAAGGGTTCGTAAATGTTCGTAAAGTGGTCAGAGCATTTTAATAGGGGGCCTCCTCACAGTTAGTGAAGTAACAGTGATAACAAATATCACAGATTAATCCGCTAAATATGTAGTTTCTTGCACATGATAAGTCAATTGAGTCATGTGACAAATTAGCCCCCGAAGCCGGAATAAATCCCCAGTTGAAGCCGGAATGAATCATTCCCTGAGAAACAAACTTTTGAGGGCAATTAATGAAAAAATTGCCACATGGCCGGCCAATCGTGAAACAAAAACATCTTGATTTTACCAATTAATCCTCATTTTCAAATATTTCCTATTGGTTGTGGTTTGTCATTAGCCGTGCAATGCAATCTTCAAAATACTGTAAAGGTATTAATACAATGCTGGTACTAAACAGACCTTGTAGCAACTGTTCCCTACATCTTGTGAAAAGACAAATATCTCTATATACATATATCTATTGTAGAATAAAATTATTTGCACCCAGTCACAGCTTGACAGTGTTTGCGTTCTCCCTATCCCATCTTAAAAGTACAATTAAGCATTGTATGTTTCTCCTGAGACTGACCTTCATCCCTTTTCTCCTCTGCTGCGGCAGTCAAAGTGTCCAACCTTTCCTTCATCTCTTTCACGTTGTTTTCCATTTCACTTCTCACCTGTTCTAGTGAGCCTCTGATGCTTTCTGGAGATGAACATGTACTCTTATTTAAGCACAATCTAGTCATGCGACTCATTTAAACCGTTCATCATGTAATATGTTTTCGTTGTACATGACGTATTGTTATACAAAGTACATACAACTCCTCTTTATTTATAATGACAAATAATGTTAATATGGTTAAAGGAGAAGGTCACTCCAGAAAGCGCATTTTGTTCTCACTACCATTAGAAAGTAAATATGAAGATAAATTACTGACCGTAGTTTGAAGTTCCAAAGAGCCTCATAACCTCACAAAATTTGCCCCCAAAGTGTCAAAAAATTCGACTACTGCTGACGCTATTTAAAAGACTACTCAGTGCCCTGGCCGCATAATCGTGACGTCATTCCGTCCAACCTGAATGACCTGAATTGGCGGGAAGCGCTGTGAGAGTTTAACTAGCCATTTCTTGGCAATATCTTTTCAATTAACGGCAAACGATGAAATGTAATTCCTCTTCCATCCCTTTGTGACCTGTTACAACAACTTGGAGCTGCACAAGAGGCCGCATTGTTCTCACAGCGCTTCCCGCCAATTCAGGTTGGACGGAATGCCGTCACGATTATGCGGAAATTTCGCGAGGTTACGAGGGTCTTTGGAACTTCAAACTACGGTCAGTAATTAATCTTCATATTTACTTTTTAATGGTAGTGAAAAAAAAATGCGCTTTCTGGAGTGACCTTCTCCTTTAAGTACGTCATGGTAACAGGTACGAATACTTGATAAAACGTTGTTAATTAAAGGGATCCCCGACTGTTGGAACAAGTTGCCGTTAAAGTGATAGAAAAATAATCTGAACCTAAAATTTGTTGAAAACCGCGCAATATTATTTCAGTGTTAACGAAAAAACTGGCTACAAATCTCTGCCATTTTAGGTTTCAAATTACCCGCGCGCCACCATCTTGGATTTTATGACGTTTCATGGTTGCCCCTTTTGTTATACAACAAAAGAGCTATTGTTTACTGACAATAGCGGCAACCACAATACGTCATATAATACAAAATGGCGGCGCGCGGGAAATTTGAAACCTAAAATGGCAGAGATTTGTAGCCAGTTTTTTCGTTAACACTGAAATAATATTGCGCGGTTTTCAACAAATTTTAGGTTCAGATTATTTTTCTATCACTTTAACGGCAACTTGTTCCAACAGTCGGGGATCCCTTTAAAACTTCCTTGAACTGACCTTTTTCTTCGCTTTCTCCTCTTGGTATTGTCAAGTTTTCCAACTTTTCCTTCATGTTTACCATTTCACTTTTTATCTGCTCAAGTTTGTCTTTGATGTTTTCTGGGGATCAAAATTAACTCCAGCTTAGTTTATTCAACTACAAGACATACGTTCTATAATAGAAAAGCAGTTTGTACTTATGGTTAATTGAAAACTGGACGAACTTTTAACGTTCGTTTTGCTTCTATTAGAATAATGTTTCTATAAGTATTGAACTGGGCCGGGTTGTTCAAAGGACGATTAAGCTAATCCAGGATTAGCGGGAATTTTGATTTCAGTTTTGTAACTTTTCAGTGAGATTTTCTGTTTATATTTTTTCCCTTCAGTTTTGACTTTGAGTAATCTCAAACTTAACTAAACATTAGCAGGAAAAAAAAACCTTTTATAGAAGAGAAATTAAAAGCTTGATTAACTTTTAATCCTGGATTAGCGTTAATCGGCTTTCGAACAACCGGGCCCTGCAGGAGTTCAACTGGCTGTTCTAATAAGACATTTGTCACGTTTGTTTACTTATCAGTAGTCACAATGTTTTGGAAATGAAAAAAAAAACAATATTATTGTTCCTGGACAAAACCTTTAAACAAATACTTTTACAGAGCCTTTGGTGTAGTTTTAGTTGAGTTTTGTTTGTTTATTTTGGTAACTTACCTTCCTCCTTGGTTTCGTTAGCTTCTCTTGGTGCGGTCAAAGTGCCCAGCTTGTCACTGATGTTTTCTATTTCACTTCTCATCTGCTTTAGCGAGTCTCCAATGCTCTCTGAAGATGAAAATGTACTCTTATAATCTAGTCAGGCGACTTATAATATTTAAACTGCTGAAGCTCATCATGTAATATGTTTTCGTTGTACATAATGCACATGACGTATTGCTATACAAAGTACATACAACTCCTCTTTCATAATCAAAAATAATGGTCATGTGGTTGTGTACGTCATGGTAGCAGGTACGCATACCTGATAATACAATGATATTTCAGGACATAAAGGTGTATCTCTTTGGTCTTAATTTGTTTTCGTTGGTCATAGATAAGAGGGTTGTCCAATACTCACCATTTAGTGCATTTAGTGCATAGTTTCGTCGTAGCGAGCGACACGCCTCACAAATAAATTTATGATTTAACAAAATATACACATATGCAACAAAAATCTCAAACTATACGTTAAAAAATGTCTTCTTTTGTGCGGGGGATATAAAATGTGACGGAAACTCTCTCTGAATATATCATTAAATCAAAGAATGTTATTTTTCTGTAATCTTTGTATGTTTCTCCTGAGACTGACCTTCGTTCCTTTTCTCCTCTGCCGCAGCAGTCAAAGTGTCCAACTTATCCTTCATCTCTTCCATCTTGTCTTTTATTTCACTTTTCACCTTTTCCAGGTCATCTCTAAAGATTCCTGATGATGAAAAATGTTCATCACCCTTTAATTTCAGAAAAGTTAAAGTTTTCGCTTCAGCTATAAGAAATTAAGCAATCAATATATATTATTTTTGCATACAGGTTTCAATTTTTCCCATTTAGCATTTAGTACATGGTTTCACCGTAGCGAGCGACACGCCTCATAAATAGATTTATGAAAATAAAATATACACATATGCATCAAAAATCTCAAACTATATAATTATATACATTCAAAAATGTCTTCTTTTGTGCGGGGGTAGTAAAATATGACAATATAAATATATATGAATATATCATTAAATCAATTTCTATATATTATCCAGAATCTGTTACCATCAAATACTGTTATTTTTCTTTAATCTGTGTATGCTTCTCCTGAGACTGACCTTCCTTTTTCACCTCTGCTGCAGCCGTCAAAGTGTCCAACTTATCCTTCATCCCTTTCATGTTAGTTTCCATTTCACCTCTCATCTGTTTTAGTGAGTCTCTGATGCATTCTGAAGATGAAAATTTAATCTTGTTCATGCTCAGTCTAGATATGCGACTCATTTAAACATTTTCTGTTCGAGGCAAAATTAAATCAGTAATAACCGAGATTGGCAGAGGTTAGCAGCAACGAAGGGTTCGTAAATGTTCGTAAAGTGGTCAGAAATTTTAATAGGGCGCCTCTTCCATTAAGTTCTCAACGTTAGGCCCGGTTCAGATGCCGTACTTCACATGAGCCGAATCGAATTTAGGTCGACCCAAATTAATTTAGACCGGCTGAATTGAGTCAGACGCCGAGCTTAATTCGGCCGAACTTAAATTAATAGGGTAAAATACATTATAATAATTCATGCATTTGTTTCGGCTCATGTGAAGTTCGGCGTCTGAATTAAAGCCGGTCCACAGCCGTTATTCCCGGCTGAGCCAGGCGGGAAGAACGGCTGAGCCGATCCGAATGGATTCAGCCGTTCTGAATTGATTCAGACGCCGTAACCTCACATGAACTTAATTCATCAAATTCGATTCGGCTCATGTGATGTACGGCGTCTGAACTGGGCCTTAGTGAAGTAACAGTGATAACAAATATCACAGATTAATCCGCTAAATATGCAGTTTCTTGCTCATGATAAGTCAAATAATGTGACCCATTAAACCCCGAAGCCGGAATGAATCCCCAGTTGAAGCCGGAATGAATCATTCCCTGAGAAACAAACTTTTGAGGGCAATTAATGAAAACATTGCCACAAAAACATCTTGATTT
>MU825888.1:1199847-1227347 GCA_029204205.1 Desmophyllum pertusum | reverse complement strand
ATGACCAGCACCACTGTCTCCACCACCAGCATAGCCATCACTACCAGTACTAATACCACTTACACCACCACTGAGGACCAGTACCACTATCATCAGCACAACCATCAGCACCAGTACTAATACCACTTACACCACCACTGAGGACCAGCACCACTATCACCATCACCAGCATCAGCACCAGTACTAATACCACTTACACCACCACTGAGGACCAGCACCACTGTCTCCACCACCAGCATCAGCACCAGTACTAATACCACTTACACCACCACTTAGGACCAGTACCACTATCACCACCACCAGCATCATCACCAGTACTAATACCACTTACAACACCACTGATGACCAGCACCACTATCACCACCACCAGCATCAGCACCAGTACTAAATACCACTTACACCACCACTGATGACCAGCACCACTGTCTCCACCACCAGCATAAATCACCACCAGTACTAATACCACTTACACCACCACTGAGGACCAGTACCACTATCATCACCACCACCATCAGCACCAGTACTAATACCACTTACACCACCACTGATGACCAGCACCACTATCACCACCACCAGCATCAGCACCAGTACTACATACCACTTACACCACCACTGATGACCAGCACCACTGTCTCCACCACCAGCATAAATCACCACCAGTACTAATACCACTTACACCACCACTGAGGACCAGTACCACTATCATCACCACCAGCATCAGCACCAGTACTAATACCACTTACACCACCACTGAGGACCAGCACCACTGTCTCCACCACCAGCATCAGCACCAGTACTAATACCACTTACACCACCACTGAGGACCAGTACCACTATCACCACCACCAGCATCATCACCAGTACTAAATACCACTTAAACCACCACTGAGGACGCAACAATACTATCACCAGTACCACCAGTACCAGTACCAGTACTAATAGCCACTACCAGCACAATACCACAAATCCTACAGTACCACCATCACCACCCATCCAGTACTATGATCCAGCACCCCATGTACAAATACTACTAACTGCACCACCACCATCACTGGGTTGTCACTAACTAGCACCATCAACATCGTCACCAACAAGAACAACAATTGGAAAGAACATGTCAGGGAACTGGTTCTTTATTGATTTTCGAAATAATTTGCTTATCATAACAATGATGTGGAATTTCCACTGCACTTATTAGTCATAAAAATAGAACAGTGTCTCATGCTCAAGATTGGCAAATTATTGTTTGATGAACAATGATAATGGTTGTTCAATTATTGAATAACCAGGGTGTGGAATAAATGTTGCCTACCTTTAATGGAATTTCCCATTAAATTGTTGCCTTTCTTCACTTGAACTGTGTCTATCAGTAGTGGTGATTTAATTATAATTCCTGAAAAGATCATAATGACCAAAGTATGAGAAATTAAGGGTCAGACATATGAACAATGTGTACAAGTCATGATATACATTTTAACATTTCAGAGGATTCCCCTTAAAAGTAAATGTGTGTTTGTGCACCGCACCCTACAAATAAAATTTATATATATGTTGGCAAGCAGCTGTGAAAGCCGTAAAATCTGTCCACTGCACTGCGTATAAACAGTGACAGTTAACAAATTGTACCAATTAATTAAAAAATAGTTCCACTGCATGTGCATACACGGTGGGACCTTATTCCTGAAATGAACAACAACCAAAGTGTGAGACATCATGTCAATAGCATAGTCAGTATGCAACTCAGTGACTTGACAGCAGTGCCGATGTTTTCCTGAACATCAACCAAAATGTGAGACATATAAGAGATTTGTCACAAATTAGCAGGGGGGAGGGGGGTGGAGTTTTTAAATTGAGCGTTGGAAATTGTAACCCTCCGGCTCCCTATAGCTAGCAATGGCCTTAAGAGCTGAATGGGCCACCCTGCCTAAATAAAGATTTACCTTTTAGCCTTTACCTAATTTACCTTTATGGGAATGAAATTTATTGACCCTCCCCTTGGGCTTGGCCTAAAATACCATGACCCCCCCCCCCCCCCCGGCTCCCCCACTGTGCAGCTAAATACCTCCCATACTGTGACACTATAGTGTGAGCATTTTTATACTGAAGCAAAATTGAAAAAAAGCCCTATACTAAACTAGCATATCCATCAGGCCCATAGGCAAAATGTTGTATGTATGCGTGGAAGGGGGGGGGGGGTGTAAAAGTGCGCAGAAGGCGTGATCTCTGGTATGACGATGGCGTATGTTTTTAAGGGAGTCCGGAAAGTTTGAAAAATTAGGTTGTCTGAGACTGTATTTCATGTGTTTTGAGGGCAGTTTGATATGAAACCAGGCAGCCAAAGGCGAACGTAAAATGTGAATATTTCTGGAACTTTTTAAATTCAAAATGGATTTTTTGCAAACAGAAACTTTATGTCACACGTTGAGTAATTTGCAATTGATGGACAAAGGTATCCATAGCATGTATTTTTTAAATAAATTAACTTGAGATGTTGCTATTGTATTCTTGAAAGACATTTTGACATAGCTTATATTGTTTTTGTAAACAAGTAAATTTGTTGTCTTACGATTCTACTATTCCTGTCATATTAATATATATTAAAACACAATGTTCTTTATGATCTATGATCTATTCTGGCACTCTTACTGGTATATCCATGAGCGTAAATTTATATGACCCTCCCCTTTTTCGCTGCCTATTTTTTCATGGCCTCCCTTTTTAGGGGCTCAAAAAAGTTGTGACCCTCCCCCATTTTCCTCCCCCCCCCCCCCCTCGCCCCTGCTAATTTGTGACAAGTCCCTAAGCTCAAATGAAATTGTCATATAAATCATATATTAACTAAGTGCAATGCATCAGTCAATTCCAGCAGTTCCTACACCCCTCCCCTCAACCCAGGCCATTATTAGTGGGCATAGCTAGCATTTGTGTAAAATCTGGGCAAATGCCCCACAGTGGGGACAATTGAGCTGTTCAAATGCTCCACAGTACAGTTAAAAATAAGGCAGTGAGTATTTGTCTCTGGGCGCATCCAAAAGTTATAATTTATGGCAAAACAAGGCAGGAGAAGAGCTAACTGAGCTAATCATCTCATTTTGATTTCCTTCAGCTTTAATATATTAATAGTCAGCTACTTTTAACCACAAATTTCTTGTTTTTACTGATGAACTCATCACTGGAAATGAAGGAAAGATTCTTTGAAGTAAAAACAGGAAGGCTAATCGCCCAACTCCCAGGACTCGTATGCTGAGCAAACTGCCCCCTTCTCCAGAGGAGGAATGGGCACTGATAGAATTGACTGATGCATGATGACAGGGGAGGGGGGCACAAAAGCAAAATTGTTAAAGAAAGTATGAAGCTAAACTGGAAATTACAGGGGGTGGTGGGAGGGGGAGTTAAACAAAAAACCTTCCATGGAGGATATGGATATTTTATGGATGACCAACACATTACAACAAAATTGCATGGTATTTGATGCAGCTGATTCTAACATGCCTACAAGTCTAGGTCAAATTTCCTTGAAACACATTCGAAAACTTGAAAGTTTGATGATAATAACAAGTCTACTTGTTCAACCCCCCTTTCCACCTCTCAATATATTTGGGAACAGGCAATACGCAGTCATTTTTGAGTTCTAAGTGTTTGGTCAACATAACAGGGGTGGGGAGGGGCAAGATGTGTCAAAACAAAGTGTTTTAACAATATAAATTCATTATGACCAGAATCATAGGCATCAGTAGTAACCTATACTGTGGGTCTAAAACTTCGACCTCATATCTCATAAATTTGCATAAAACCTCATATGAATCATTTTTGAGAACAAATGTAAACTTGATGCACTTGAAGAATATAATTTTCCACATAAAACACGCTTAGTTGTCGTACATTCTTCAAAATCCTAAACATCGGAAATCTTCGAAGATTTCGTACGTCTTCGTACGAAATCTTCGAAAATCGTTGGGACATATCTCACGTATTTGACTCAGAAAAAACTGGCAGGTAATTTTGAAATGCAATACAAACAAATCCAATATTTTCTTTACTTGAGAAAGCATTTCCACCGCGAAGGATTCTCTTTCGTTTTCGTTCCCACTTCCGCTTTCCGACTAGTTTTAAAGATGTTTCACACTATCACTGCTTCTGAATCCTGATGGATGTCTAGTCAGTCAAGGTGCATCCATAATGAAATCAAATTCACTCACAATCAAATAATTTCAGGAACAGATAAGCTTTTGCTAAGCGATGCCAATAATCTTCGTCGCATAAATATGCTTATACGTTTCATAAATTTCATACAAGCATGTTGCATACATACATGATCATACAATGCAGTTTGTACCTGTACCTTTATGTTGAATGTAGTAACTTCTCTTAGACTGAAAATGCCTCTCTTCAATCCCAGTTACCAAGAAGATGCAATGGTCCTGAAAAGGCGATGTGATCCTGCAGGAAACGAACGACAACAAACATGTTCGTTTGATCGAGACAAAAATGTTCATGAACACATGTCGCCTAGACAAGTCACGCGAAGTGAATAATTCCATGTTCTTCCCCTACCTGTGAAGCCAGTAACATATCAAATGTTTCTTGTTGACTTTTTCTTACGTGAAGGATTTATGAAGCCTCTGCAATCGGTGTTCGCTGGACGACTGAATTGAAACTGAAACTGAAGGGTGTTGCCTGCATAATCACAGATCACGCGATCAACGCACTCATCCGAAAACACAAACAATTCTCGAAAGTGAATGCAAAATGCTTAGAAATAAAAACTTCGCCTAAATCGCACCACAGACCTTTTATTTACAAGGTGTAATTTCACTCTTACTGTAAAGTGCGGAATTGCGGTTTCATCCAGCCCTCCGGTATGCGGTTTTTTAGCGTTTTGGTAAACGGAACTCGGTAGAACTCGGTAGAAACTGAAATTCCGGTTTCTGGTCGTTACTATAATCGTTTCAGTAAGATGATAATGTCGATAATGTCGTGTATGATGGGCCTATAAGACCGTTCATTGATGCCCGATAGACGAAAGAACCCAGCTCCTGTATTACTGCTATGGCAGAAAATGTGCAGCTTTGATGTCCTTCGGTGATACCGGAATACAGCTGCAGTCATAACTAACTTGGATACGAAATTCTTGGGAGCGTGCCACGAGAAATGTCGTCATCCGGAGAGCCTCACCTATGGCCAACTCATAGCACGACACAAGCGAACGACCGACATAGCTGATTTTAATTTATCAACGAACTAATCAAGATTAAGAAAGGCAATGCGATCACCGAATTTTAAAACTAAAACGAGTATAACTTCAAGGAACTTACCTTCAGAGATCAGTGTAGATATGATTGAGATGATAACGGAGTGCGAGCTCAAGCAAACAAACTAATGTACTTCAGTGTTTACTCAGACGAGACTGCCTTACTAAAAATAGAGGGGTTTTGTACAATAGATTTGGAACGCTTTCAAATTACGGTCTGTTGATTTCTTTCAAACAAAACAATTGTTTCTGAATATTTAATATCGCAGAAGCCAAGATCATCAGACTTAATCGAACTGCCTGCCACATCAACAATGAGTTCTCAAATTTACAAAATGTTGCACGCGATTTTGCACTCCCGAAACAAAAAGATAGATATGCATCCACCAACATTTCCACGATCAAACTTTGTTTAAGTTTTTATAGCAGGAACAAAAGGAGAAACTACTGACTTGAAAGAGATGTTATTACGAGGACAACTGCACGTAAACAATCTTCTGGGCTTCTAGAAACTTCCAGCTGTGTCAAAAACAGTGTTTCAAGTAGTAACCTATATCTGTGCCTATGGGTCTAAAACTTCGACCTCATATCCCATGCATGGCTCCTATAAAATTTGCATAAAACCTCAAATGAACCATTTTTAAGAACAAAATTTGTTTAATGTAAACTTGATACACTTGAAGAATATAATTTTCCACATAAAACACGCTTAGTTGTCGTACATTCTTCAAAATCCTAAACATCGGAAATCTTCGAAAATCTTCGTACGTCTTCGTACGAAATCTTCGAAAATCGTCGGGCCATCTTCGGAAGTCGAGGAAATAAATCTCACGTATTCGACTCAGAAAAAGCTAGCAGGTATAGAGGGGGACATTGGGGGGTTCTGAACAATACCGCAAAAAAAAAAATTGACAAATACCGCAATACGTTCAATACCTTGTCAAAACTCGATAGAATACCGAAACCGCTACTCTCACTGGGGTTCGTTAAATTTCGCGCAAATGTTGGCAGTTTTCGAATGTACGGAGTTCGTTTTAGCAAAATGAGTAACGACAGTCAGCTTAACGTCCAGTAGCTTGTTGGCTAATAATGACCAAAATCAACTTACCTTTATTGTTTCACTTTTCTGATTGTGATAGAAGGGACTGCAATTTTTCGCTTCCAAACTCAGTGCTAAATGTTCATCAGGAATTTACATTCTAGAGAGCCGAATGTCTTGGTTACTGGCCTTAATTACGTCAATGCATGCTGGCGGATGTTTTTACAGATAACAGTGTTCCTTACATAGTGCACTGTAAATAGTCTTGAGAAACGTCTTCTCTATTAGTGACCCTACTCCCGCAACGTCTACTGTCTTTCCTCTCTTTTTCACAATCATCTACAGGGTATTTTGTGAATGCCCAGAGGTCTAGTGAGTAGCACATTGATTTCCTTATATAAAAATAATTATCTATGTGGTTCCAGCTGCAACCTTCAACTGTTATCTGATTTTGTACTTTACAAGTGTCTTGTCGAAAATGAAAACTTCTCTACAAGCAATTGTAGGCTGAGACGCGGTGGTCTAACTGATTCGCGCACTGGACTCCGGATCGAATGACCCGGTTCGAGTACTGCACTGTGTTGTGTTCTTGGGCAAGACGCTTTACTCTTACAGTGCCTCTCTCCACCCAGGTGTACAGATAGGTACCGACAAATTTAATGCTGGTAGGTAACCTTGCGAAGGAGTAGCTTCCCATCCAGGGGACGGAGGTACACACATACTCGTAATCGCCTACGGAAACCGGAGAGAAACTTAGAGCTGTTTCGAAGCGTTTCCGAAACGACGAGGAACTGGAAAAGGATCGAAAAGGGTCGTAAAAGTCGTAAAATACTGGAGGATAATTTTTAATACCGACCAAAACGCTAAAAAACCGAATCCCGCAGGTTTGAGAATACCGCAATATCGCAATTTTATATTAGAATTACCGAAATACCGCATGAAAAATTGTCCAATACCGCAATGCCGCAAACCCCAATGTCCCCCTCAGGTATAGTATAGTAAACCATGGATAAAGGTTTTGAAATGCAATACAAACAAATCCAATATTTTCTTTACTTGAGAAAGAATTTCCGCTGCGAAGGATTCTCTTTCGTTTTCGTTTCCCACTTCCGCTTTCCGACTAGTTTTAAAGATGTTTCACACTACCACTGCTCCTGAATCCTGATGGATGTCTGCTCAGTCAAGGTGCATCCATAATGAAATCAAATTTACTCACAATCAAATAATTTCAGGAACAGATAAGCTTTTGCTTAGCGACGCTAATAATCTTCGCCGCCTAAATATGCTTACGTTTTATAATTCATAGAAGCATGATCATACAATGCAGTTTGTACGTGTACCTTTATGTTGAATGTATTAACAGCTCTTGGTTTATCGGAGCTAAGCACGAGGGTTTTATCCTGGGCATATATCTCCAGTTTATGCGAACGCGGCACGCGAGGCTAGTGCATCTCTAGCCTGAGATCAGGCTCCTACAGGCTGGTGCATCTCTTGCGCGAGGCTCGGAAACGTTCGTTCAGCTACCACGCTCGCGGGTCGCGCGTGTGCGTGCTTTATTACTCGCGCATCTAACACGCAATACGCTCTCCGCGTGAACGGCTTTATAATTTTTCCTCAAATCTGATTGGCTGGTAAATCAAAGAAAAGAGTCTGTCTGAGTAACACTTTATTTAACACACTTTATTTCGTTTCATCAATTTTACATCATATAAAGGACTGGCCCGCAGGAAGCAATTGCTAATCTAGGCGGGCCAGTCTTACATCAACAGGGTCGCAGCTTCTGGTAGCCTCCTACGCAGACGCTCTTTGGGCTCGTCGGGGAGGAAAGATTGCGTGACGAGCCCAAAGAGCGTCTGCGTAGGAGGCTAAGCTTCTGGGGATGAGAATGAATTTGACTCAAGCTGCCTGATGTTTGTTGCTTTGTTCACTTCACAGATCATGGGAAAAATATTAAACTAACAGTGGTAAATATATTTTCTCAGATATATTGCTTTATGTAATACATAAACTACCTCATGTGTATACCTTATCTTACGAACCCCCCCCCCCCCCCCCCCCCCCTCCAACTAGTGTTGGGGAACCCTCAAAGGGCAAAAATTTATGTTTTTTATGCACCCCAACAATCTGTGACACTTGATTTTTTAGGTTCATTATCTTCTTTATTAGCAAAATACGAAATATTGACAGTCATTGAAATACAAACCCACTTTCAATGGCTTAAAACTATTGTTAATGTTGTATCAGTAGATCCAGCATTTTTGAATGACGTGGGAGGAGGTGGCTTTTAGCAATTATTTTTATTATTTTAATATTTTTAATGGATTTATTAAATTCTTATTTTGTTGGCAGATTGTGTGTGTGTGTGTGTGTGTGTGGGGGGGGAAGCCACCCAATCCCCCCTCCCTAGATTCCCCCTGGGATCAAAAGGTTTGGATTTGAGCCTGTTTGGAGTTGCTGTGTTCTTGGCTAAGATACTTTTAAAAACACTCAAATTCACTCTCTCTACCCAGGAGTAAAAGTGAATACCTGCCAGAAAAGCGGAGGGGGGGAAGAGTACAGTCGCACCCCTATAAAGTGGCCACCGATTAAACGGCCACCCCCTGTTAAGCGGCCAATTATCAGAATCCCGAAACTATTGTCAGTAAAATACTGTAAATAAAACAAATATTAAGCGGCCACCTCTATTAACCGGCCATGGCCACATCTTGGCAGTTCCTATGAGGGCTCTTCTAGTGTTTTTACCAAGAATGCAATACATGTAGTTTGGCTTATTTTGAAAATGCTGATGACAGATTAGAGTCCAAAATAGAAGGTGATGACTGATTAAAACATTCAAACACGCATTTATTATCGTCTTGATGTGATTCTGTTGTCACTATAGCCTTTTGATTTTCTACCACACCTTATGCTAATTTATGACGCAGCCAACCCCTATCAAGCGGCCACTTGCCAATTCCCTGAGGGTGGGCGCGCCACCTAATACGGATACGACATGCTAGTGCATTGAGCGTCCCTTCATCTGGTCAAATGTATATAGTGACAATGATATTGTCAGCAGGTCTAGTAGAAGTAAGACGTTGATCCGCACTCTGAACATTCAGCATGGCACAGGATCATTGACATCTCTCCAATAGAGAACTTCATTTGTACCAATAGCAGAGCTTGTGATTAATGGATCCATTCTTCCATCATACAAACCAAACACTCCTCCTATAAAGAGAAAAATAGGTACCCAATGAGTACATGTATCTCAGTGTGCACTGCGTAAAAGTCTATAAAGCGCAGTAGGGAATGTTCTGTCTAAACGCCGGGTTTCATTTAATTTTATGTAAAAACCCACTGACTTTTGTACAATGAGAAAAATATCAATACTCGGGTAAAAGGTAGGTTTTTATACAACTTCATTCAATGGCAATAAATCAATAGTCAGAGATATTTTTTGCTGTTAACTCTAGAGAAAGAGCGGTTGAGGCGAATATTTAGGAGTTAGTCACAGTGGCATGGCCACTACGGAATAATCAAATAACATTATAGATCTTTAAAACAACATAAACACTAATCTCTTTACTTATTTCTTATTGGTGTTATAAATAAAATTACTCAGTTTCATTTGTGAAATACAGCAGTTATTGTCTAAATCTTAAAACTACAGATCAAACAAAATTGCAAATTATGCAGTTCAAACAAATACAGTTCATATTTTCATGCCGTTACAAATCTGTCTGATCAGTAGGTTCATCTCCCGTACAAATAATTCCCATTTACAGTTGTAAGGTTAGCAAAAAAAAGACACTTGAACACAAACTTTGTTTGAGATTTATTTAATTCAAAGCTAAGCAAAGCAATGTACTCAAAAGTATAAAAATATTTCCAATAAATTTACTTAAGTGTCCAGTCGCCAAAGGTCATGGCTTAAAATGAACCATCCAAAATGACCCATTCATACACAAATTGTCAAAATAGTTACCAAAAAAAACAATGTCATGTAGAAAGCTTGTATTACCAAATCCAAGCAATGTATTCAAAAGCGACAGTCCACCAAGACTGTTGCATGGAGAAAAATAGGTGCCCAATAAATTATAACTGGCAGAAAATCTGAGGCGCTTTCAAGGATACAAACTTAAAATTTAACTACTCTTCAACAGAAAGCAACAAACATGTAAATGTATACACAAGGCCTTTTGGGACTTTAATACTAAAACATTACAATTCTGGAGATCCCAGGTTGAACAAGTATGGAGAACATCACACTTACCAGTATGAATATAGAGTATTCTTTGACCTTTAAATCTCCCGGGATTGGTCTTCATCTCTTGTATCATTCCTCTGATTGCCTTAATGTTGTACACAGGGTCCACCAATATCCTGTAGTACTGGAGATCTCTATAATGTTCTCTGCAGTGATAGATATAGTCACAAGTTATTGATTGTTGTAATCAGTAGTGTTTGGGGAAATTTATTAGCAAGAGGTCCACAGAGGGTGACTTGATTGGTCATGAAGAAATAACATTAAAATGAAGTGTGTCAGTTAACTTTAGTGTTGTTGTTCACAGATTTACAATTTAACTTTTAGTTGCTCATTTTTCTCGGCTTATTTCATTTCATTTATTTTATAACAAATCAAAGAAACCAAAGTCATGTATTATACTATGGTCATAAAACACAACAGCAATTTGAGAACACAAGAGAATTATTTAGAAAGCAAGACAGTGTTTTCCATATTTTAGATTCATTTTAGATGCAATTTAACGGAGTTAACAACAAAGAGTGCAAGTGTTGCCTGTGACCAGAGGTATTTATATGTGCGCATGTGGCAGGATTCCATGTGCTCTCGGATATTGCATTTCAGGGCGTAGACTTGTTTGAGGTTTCAGCGCCAATAGTGGAAGCTCCCGGATGTCACAGGCACCCAACCTCCACTTAGCAATGCAGTTGTTAAGAGTTATTAGTAGAGCCCTTCTGTAGATCATCTTGCGGTGACGTCTTTAAAATGAAATAAAATAAAATAAAAATAAATGATCAAAATAAGAATTTAAAGTTCTCTGAAACCCACCCAGTTCTTGCTGAGAGGAATTAAAGCATATCCTTTTCCTTCATATCCATCAATAATATCAATTATATCTTCTGCTTGAACATCCTGTCCTCCCATCCTGAGGTCTTCATTTATTTTGTTGTAAAAATATGCCGCGTTATCACACACGTTTACAGCATGGCACCTGCATGTACATGGAGAAGAGAACACACGTGTGTCACACTGACTAAAGTTGAAGCAAAAGTAGTGCCACCAATAACTCTAACTTAATTTGAACTGTCTGTAGTCAAGTGTGTTGTAGTGCCTTATGTCTATGTCCTCTCCAGTATCCAGTATCCAGTGTTCAGTTCCAATTTCTAGTGTCTAGTGTCTTGTGTCCAGTATACAATGTCTATTGTTATATAACTGGAGTTTCGTTGGACCTAACGTGCGCTCTCATTGGTTGGTTTTTGGTCACGTGGTATAGGCTAAAATCAAAATAATGTAGCCTGCGTGGGCAACAATTCGAAATTGGTGCCCGCGCGGGTAACAATACAAAATTCATACTTTCCCAGAGTGGAACAGAATAACTTTACAACAGAGGGTTGCGTGCTCATGACACGTGTTTACGTCGTGACAGAAGGTGGTGTTATGATTTTGCCGACCCGCATCACTAGTTGGGCAAGCGTGGGAAAAATCCACTTGTGTATCAAGGATGTTTTAAAATGGAGCCGCTGGTAAAGAAGTGAAATTTTCAAACCTCTCAGCTGAAGAAATTAGCTGCATGGCTGCCAAGAAAGATTCCAAATATATACTCTTGAAAAAGGTAAACGTTTGTCTCTGTCTTGACCAAGCTGTAAATCATAAGTCAGTGAGTATTTTTTAGCTTGAATTGATCTGAATCAGACTTGTTTCTTCGGTTCGGTATGTGTTTGTTAAAACCTTTGGCTTGTTTTGCTCATGAACTCAAATTGTGTTCTCAGTCTTGCTTGTTGCTATATAACAAAACACTTTATGACTGGTCCCTCGAGAAACAGTTTTGTTTTCCCTTGAATCTCGATGTTTCCCTCGACTTCATCTCGGGAAACATCGAGATTTGCAGGAAAACAAAACTAACTGTTTCCCTCGGGACCAGTCATTAAGTGTATAATATTGTATAATGTCTAGTATCCTGTCTACTATCTTCCCATTGTGCTATGCCTTTCTATGGCACTGGAGAGGCCTGCGTGCCTTTTCAACCCCAGAGCTACAGTGTACAGACCGGATCGAGCAGGTCTAACCATGCTGAATTGGTCTGTGGGAGAGAGGGCCAGACAAACAGTATCTTGGTCCTGGTTAGGGGTTGAGTGTCGGTCCAGCAACCCCACCCAGTAAAAATGGACCTGCTACCTAAAACATCCTGTCTACCATCTAGTGTTTTGTGGGTAGTATCTTTAGTGTCTAAGCGGCCAGTGTTCAATTCCAGTGTCCAATGTCCAATTTATTTAGTGTCTAATGTACAGTGTCCAGTATCTAATGCTAGAAATGAAGTGTTTTGATTAAACGACAACACTTTCCTCTATATATTGTTATTCTTTATCTAAGAAAACATGTTCTGTAACATGTACTTGTTTTGACGAATATATAAATATTTCCCGAACACCGTCCTGTAATCCAGTGTTAAGGTGGCTGAACACAGTTTTACTACCAAATCTTCATTACATGACATTATTTTTTAATGTTAATAGTTTGTGAGCTCAAACTTGGCACACTTGAAATTCAGTCACAGGTCTCCGATTTTCTGGCTTATTTAAACAAAGGATTTATGCCGTTTCCATGGCAATGGATCAGCTTGAAAACAGCTACAAACTGTTAGGTTTTTCCACTTTGCCAAAAATCCACTCATTATATTTTTATCTTAAATTGCTAACATTTCAAACGATGCAAGTAGATTGTTATGACAAGGACTTAACATCATTCTAACAGACGGTTTATGAATTATTTTTGAAAATGTATTTTTGATTGCACTGCGAAATTCCTCTGTTAGATTTTATTATTTTATTCGTATACTTTTAAAGGTTGAGTTGTGATCGTTTGTTAAAGATGCAAAGATTCATCGATTTCTAATGAGTGGATTTGGAGAAATCGCCGTTTGTTTACACAGTCGTGCGGTCACAGATTTTCACCAAAGTGCGCATGCGCAACATTCAATTGGGTTCTTCGGGTTCTCGCGGCAACGAATGGCTGGGTTCTTTGAGTCCTGACTTTTTCTGACATACTGTTCTAACATAACTTTTAACAGGCAACAGACTGTGAAATTTTTTAGCACTTTGTAATCCACAAAAACCAGCAGGGAACAAATAAAACGATCGCTGTATCGGCGCCATCCATCTGTTTTTCTCAACCATCATGCACGCGCAACATCACGTCATGCAATGAAAATTGCAGAGCGCGCGCAAACTGTGTTCGGCCACCTTAAGTGTCCCATGTCTGGTATCTAGTGTCTAGTCCAATGTCTAGTGTCTCAAATTGTTTCTTTTCTTTAGTTAGTGTCTCTGTAATAGAAATCAAAAGCTCACCTTAGTTTTGTTCCTGTCAGGTAATTAGCGATGGCAATTCCTGACGCACTTCCTCCACTGCCAACTGTTATTACTATGTCATCAAAATTCTCCAACAGATTCTGAAACATACAAGAACATCCTTTAATATAATGCATCAGTCAATTCGAGCAGACAAACTAAATTATTGTTACACTTTTATTCACAAACACGGGTAACACCTGATAATTATGTGTCGTTCAATTCTTTCTGTAATCATACTTGTGATTAACAAATGGGACTCATCTGATTTTGTTGATCACTTGTATGATTAGACATTATCACATAGCGGGCATAATTACTGAATTCTGATTGGCTAAGACAGGGCATTTTTTCTTAATCAAGGGCACTTTTTGGTAATCAAGGGCATGATTACTTGATCCTGATTGGTCGAACGGCAAAATCCCTCGCTCCTGATTGGCTGAGCGCGCTGCACTTAGTTGGCTTCTTGACGGCGGGATTTTGAGCAGAATTTTCAAACACAGCGCTCGCTTGTACGTCGCTTCGGATTTTGACTTCAGTTTCCTGAGTTATTTGACGAAAAAGGAATGGAAACCGCGTGATAGCTTGAAACGAAATTCCGAAAGCTGAATCTCAGGGTTTCCTCGAAATCAGAACAAAGATTATTTCAGTTGAAAACTAGAAAACATCAGCGAGGACTTCGCGAGTTTGCGACGTCGGGAAATTCATTCATGGCGGCCACTGACTTCTTTGCTTCACTTCTGTTAAATACGGCTTTATCACATGCAACCCGACAGAGAAAATAGCACAGTGCGAGTCGCGCAGCGACGAGGGCAATTTGTAAAACTTTGAAAATACTCGTGAAATTAATCCCTAATTGCACTCGGGCCCATGCGATTACCTATACTAATTAAACTCCACTCAGTCTTATTACCATTATACATTGTATGATGATAAAAGTGTGTCACCTGGTTCATCATCTCTTGAAATGCTGTCAGGTAACCGAACATCCCTGTGTATGGAGAACCCCCCACCTCAATCAGATATGCAGATGAACCCTGCTGTCTCCTGCAAAACAATAATTCACCATATTACCAGAAGAATAGCAGCGGTGTACTAATGGTTAGTGTGCAGGCCCTCGGGATCCAAAAGCTCCTTATCTTTTAACCTCTGTAATACACATGTAAGCTTCCCCAACCCAGTCTTACAACAGTTACTTCAATTTTTAAATTATAATTATTATAATTATTTATTAATAATTATTACAAAATATATAATTATTAAAATCGCATAGGAGATGCAGTGGCCTAATGGACAGCACGTGGGACTCCAGATCGAGTAGTCCTGGGGAGAGCGCTGGCCTGCATCACTTTGATGTGTTCTTGGTAACAGAAAATTGCCAGGGCAACCTGATAACAAATTAATGCTGGTGGCCCGGGGGGGGGGGGGGGGGGTGTTACCTGTGATGGACTAGCATCCCATACAGGGGAGTAGCAATACTCCCAGTCACTTCATGCTAAGCAAACCAGCCTAAAGCCACCTGGGCCTGTAAAAAGACTTGAACCTTAAAGGGGCACTGTCACAAGGACGCATGCGCCAGTCTCGCGAGTCGAACTTGAAAAGGTTAGGCTAACTTTTTCAAGTTTGAGTTGCCAAATCCAAAATGGCGTCGACTAGTGGCGGCGGCGGCACGGTGGAAAGCGTAGTAATTCTGGGCGAAAAGAATATTCAATACCCCGACAAGAGCCAAGAGAGCGTGGACAAAACCCCATAAACGCATTTATCTTGAAGATAACAGTTTCAAAACATGGCTTGAAGCGAAATTCGTTGCAGGTTACGAAGGATACAGTGATAAGATACTGTCTTCGCGACACATTTGTTGTTGAGGAGACGAGTGATCGAAACAGATGTGACCTCAGCTGTGACCTCTCACGCGAAAACGTACAACACGGCTTTCCGTTCGAAAGGCTAAAAGCCGTTCACTACCCGAACGGTTAGTAAGCCGAACGGCTGCTACTACCCGTTCGAAAAAAATGTTCGAACTGCTGCCGCTACCCGTTCGAAAAAATCTTCAGCCGTTCCAACGGCTGCTGCTACCCGTTCAGAAAATAATCTTCACCCGTTCGAAGCTAAGCGAGGTAATCCGTTGAGAAAAAATATTGAGCGGCCGTTCCAACGGCAACGGTTATCCGTTGAAAACTTCTGTACAAATGGATAAATCTAAGCTTGGCTGTCAAAAGTGCGTTGCGTTACGGCCGTTGCAAAAATATTTTGTATGCAAATCATGTTTCGGAAATACGTATGCGAACAGCGCTCGCTGTTACAGTAATATTATGACTTTATCTGTTTTACATAATCGTGATTAGAAACAAATACATGCAAATATTTTCACTAACCGTCATTATGGAATGGCGGCCAAATAATTTATGGTCGACAGGAAGTGAGCAGTTTTCGCGCATGCGAATCCGTGACAGTGCCCCTTTAAAACCATTAAGATCACACAAAGACATTCTCTACAAATGAAATCAGGTACTTACAATTTCACTGACATCTTTTCCATCATTTGTTTGAGGCCAGATTTATACTGAAGCTGAGGAACGACAATAACATGACTTCCAACCATTCTGTTTAAAAGCAGATTTCCTTTACATCCAATATCTGTAGTCTGCAATAAGACAAGAAAAACAGTTTGTCTAAGAAGAGTGCATTTTGTGCGTTTTGAAGGCAGTTTGATATGAAACCAGGCAGCCAAAATCAAACTTAAAAACATAAAATTTAAAATATTTCTGGTTGGAACTTTTTTAAAAAATTCAAAATAGATTTTTTACCTTTTGACAAACAGAAAGTTTATGTGACATGTAATTTACAATTTACAGACAAAGGAAAGCCGCGATATGTTTTAGGGGTTCACATTTACTCAATGATTGAACCCAAATTTAATTTAATATTATTTTGAACCCAAATATTTTTTCCCATGACAAAAACAAAAAGTCAAAATTGTTACCAAGGCAAATGCCTCGGTTTGCCTCATACAAGCTATGGCCCTGGAACGTCAAGCTTTTTGAAGCTTCTAGTCCAAAAAATCATAAAGCCTTTCTGCTTTACTGATGTTATTCTATGCTATAAAATGCTCTTAATTGGTAAGAGAGTTGTAATTTAAAAACAGTTATAAACAATAAACAAGTTGACATGCCTGTTGAGGATTTCTTAGGAACAAGTAGCAATTCAAACCAAGTTGTCTTGCAGCAACTGCAGTGCTTCTACAGTGATTGGACTGAATCCCACCACATGTAAAATTGTGTCGCACTTCTTATCTAGAGCATCAGCCAATAGAAACTCCAACTTACGAATATATTAAATATAAATAATAGTTATTATTACACGACTAAGACAGTTGAGAGGGCCAATAACTAAAATGAGCCAATCAGCAGATCGTTGGAAAACCCACAAAATTTCAAAAATCAGATCCCGCAAAAATTTTATGCCACATGGTATACAGTGTATTAGGGGGAGGTGAATGGTAAATTAGAGACTTTGGGAGACGGCAAGACTAGCATTTTTCTCTGCGAGCCTGAGACTTTTTGACTTGTTAAATTACGAAAATGAGACTTAAGACTCTGAGAAGGCTTCGCAAAAAAAGTCGAGACTGCGAGACCCATGAAATTTGACTAAAATTTTGCAAGAACCGTATTTTTTAAAGACCAATTTTGCCACCCCTATTAGTATAGTGATCTGTTACACTGACTAACAACTGAAACACATTCTGAACTTTGCACCTTACAACATGACCCTTTTTAGGTGGTCTATCTATTAATCTAATAACTGAAACACATTCTGAGCTTTGCACCTTACAACATGATCCCTTTTTAGGTGGTCTATATTAATCTAATAACTGAAACACATTCTGAGCTTTGCACCTTACAACATGACCCCTTTTTAGGTGGTCTATATTAATCTAATAACTAAAACACATTCTGAACTTTGCACCTTACAACATGACCCCTTTTTAGGTGGTCTATATTAATCTAATAACTGAAACACATTCTGAGCTTTGCACCTTACAACATGACCCCTTTTTTAGGTGGTCTATATTAATCTAATAACTGAAACACATTCTGAGCTTTGCACCTTACAACATGACCCTTTTTAGGTGGTCTATATTAATCTAATAACTGAAACACATTCTGAGCTTTGCACCTTACAACATGACCCCTTTTTAGGTGGTCTATATTAATCTAATAACTGAAACACATTCTGAGCTTTGCACCTTACAACATGACCCCTTTTTTAGGTGGTCTATATTAATCTAATAACTGAAACACATTCTGAACTTTGCACCTTACAACATGATCCTTTTTAGGTGGTCTATATTAATCTAATAACTGAAACACATTCTGAGCTTTGCACCTTACAACATGACCCCTTTTTAGGTGGTCTATATTAATCTAATAACTGAAACACATTCTGAACTTTGCACCTTATTTCCAGACAGAGTGCTCCCAGTCAAGTCATCCCTTTTGATAAACAATGAAAACTCCTTTGGAAGATTTGGAATGTTCCATGGATGGATTGGAGTGTTCCGCTGTGCAAGCTACAAAACACCAATACCTAGATCAGAATAACTATTGTCAGTTAGATCAGCAATATGTCGGACATTTACTGGAAGAGTTGATCACTGTTAAAATTCTTCTTGTAGCTCTTCTTCCAATTCCTATAACTCTACTTAGGAGAAATTGAAATTGGTCACATACTTACATGTAGCTATTACAAGAACTACTGTACTTAATGCTTTAGAAATGGTACCTGTTTAATAGGGGGGAAAATGAATTTTAGCCACGCCCACAAAATGAGATTCTGGTACCTTTTAGGGGTTCTTTTCAAAATTTCTGACAACCAACCGTCACTTAAATTACAAATGTAACATGGGAGTCCTCCGGGCTCATACTAAAGGATAGCCCATTGCTTTATCCGCATCTCCTAATAGAAACCATGTGATACTGGACGGCAATCAAAGTGGTTCAAAATAGAGCTGAAGGAGTTATGCATTGTTTAATTCCTACTGTAACCATCTCCCCCGGGGCAACCCCCAAACGAAAGTCGACCCTTGGGCCAGGGAGTGGGGAATTTTGAATTTTTGTTTACGACAAATCAACGCGTCCGGGTATGTTGCTTGCGCTTATGCTTGCATCGTTAGTGAAAACCAGGCTTAAGTGATTGGTTGGAGAGAGACAATTTGTCCGGACGATTTTGTTCTACTTCAGAAGTGTCTTATTTTTTAAATTGTCCAGTTTTGTTTAAAGATTATAATAAATATGTCCGTCTTCTTATGAGCAATTGGCTTTTATGGTACTTTGTGCCCGGGGTTGGGGAATAGGACGCCAAGTGAAGAAAAAATTGCAAATTTCCGGGGATGTGGCCGGGAAAAAGGGGTTGGGGGGTGGTGATTACAGTAGAAATTGAACCATGCATTATTATTTTGACCTCGGGAACAATAAGGATTCCTTCAAGAAATCTCGGATAACTTGGATATTCAACGGAAGGTCCGTTAATCAATTTTAAAGTAAGCTTAATTATAAAGCTAAATTAAGAGTTTTAAAAGTGTCTTACTTTAACAAAGTGCTGGCGGAATATTCTTCAGCGACGAGGCCCACTTGTAGTCCGGCAATATGGTGCAAAAATGTTAGGGAATTGTGCGATTTTTGATAAAAGCACCAAACTTCACCCAGTGATAGCATTTAACACACTGATAAATATTAGATATAGGCCCACTTCAATTTCCCCAGTAAACGACGATTTTAAGGGTGTTGAGTTTATGTCACATGGACCCCCCACGAAGAATATGATTTTTACTACTTCAAGTGTGTTTACTGGTTCCATGATACTAAATATCAGCAGTAAATAACCAGAATCGGTTTTATAACCTTGGGCAAGATGAAAGCAGATATTAATAACATTTTTTTGGTTATAACCAGGTCACGTGACTGATGACGTCACTTAATTTCGTGAAGGGAAAATCCAGCTCTTAGTCTTATGGAGTGACTGTTCCTGAGAATTTTGAGATACTCTCTTTCGCTCGATTCTTCACAAAAGGATAGGATGCTCATGCAGGCTCAAAATTTATTCTCCTATGAAATACATCACGACTTACGACTCTGTCTGCTTCACACTTTTCGCCCGATCATGTGAAGCTCTTGTTTTTTGGTGTTACCAAACTGTGTAACCAAACTTAAAAACACAAACTTTGTATAAATGACTATTTTTGTTTGTTTATTGAAAGTGTACAGTGAAACAAACGAAGATTATTTTTTACCTGCGAAGAAGTTAAAAATAGGTTGTACAATTCGATCCCTGGATGGTCACTGGCTGATAAGATTAGCTCCACATTGAAATGGTTTTTGTCAGCATGATAGATACTCCATCCCATGAATGTAGTCAACAAGTCAGTGCAGTTTTTAACCCAGGACAGATTCCTGCCATGACATTCGATCAACCGCTCTTTGATGATGCGAAGAAGATACAGTCTGTGGCACTGGCCTGACACACATGGGGAAGCCAAATTCACCGTCATGCTTGGGGGTCTACACACCGAGATGGCGGCTCTCAGGACCATTCAGTGGAGATGGCTTGAAGGAAGTGGTTGGACTAGCACTATCACACAGGCAGATATATCGCTTTCAACAGTGGCAAGAGAAGAAATCATCGGATATTTCAGTTCCAGTTCTAGTCAAAAGCACTGAACTTTGAGTTTCTGATTTTGGTTTTTGTTCAGTCACTTTGAGAGGAACTGAACTTCAACCTCGATGTGCTATCCTTAAAACAGCTCTCGCCGTGGTTCTTCACTCTACCTAGACCACACTAACTATGTTCGTTGGTTGCCAGTCCATTTGCACGATATGATGAGCTTAGGCAAAGATCATCCGGGTTTGCATTCCATGTTTGAGTGTGGTTGGCCTGTGTAGCATGTGCTGGAGTCATATAGTGCGAGTTGGAGGTGCGCGCACAAGAGGGAGAAAATGCGCTCCTAAAATTTTGTGTGCTTCTCCACTCCAGCCCCTGCTATGTAGGCTAGAGTGTGGTGGGTTTGTCATATGTAAGACGCAGCGACCTTTTTCTGCAATGTTAATTGATCAGGCTTATGAGCAGAACAACAAATGCGTGAAAGACGATGGAGGTGCTGTTGGATTTACAGAAAACTCATCCTAGCTGTTGCGCTGGATCAGAGGTTGCCTGCGCTGGCCTGCCATGAATCCATCATTGAGGAAAGGAAGAGTAAAGGGCCCGATGTCTATCATCTTGAACAGGTGAAGAGCATGCAGAGTACATTTCAAAGACAGGCTGAGTCACATGGGGAATCCTTTCAATGAAACCAGTAAGGATTTGCTAATTTTAGACGCCAGAGATATTGCAGGCGTGAAAGTATTAACGACAGTGAATGAAGTTGAGAACACTGGCTCGCAGCAGTATACTGCCTATGTCAAAGAGCGTGTTGTGGAGCCAACCAAGTTAATAACAGATGTGATAAAACAGAACAGGTTACCTCTCTTCAGAAACCCTAAAAAAAACTGCTCCTTAACGCAGCTCTACAATTCCTGCCAAGTGCTCCAGGGGAATCTTGATGACTTCTTCTCTCATGAGAATTTGAGCTATCCTCCGTCAATGTCGTGTTTTGGCAATTGGCGTTCAGGTCAAAAGTCAGATTTGGTAAAGATCCCAGTGAAGCTGCCTGCCAGCCCGATTGAAGCTACGCTGGTGGTTGGAGCATTACTTGTTGATGGCGCAGCATTCGTAAATACCCTCAAGCCAGATCAGTGTGTAAAAATGTAAGACATTTTCTGACTACACTTAGTCAAGTCAACTTGTCCTATATCAGAAACCAGCTCCAGACCATCAAAAGAATCGACCGTGTCTGGGATAAATACGTCTCTGATAGCCTGAAATCAACATCTTGCAGCAATAGAGAGCAGGGAGTGAGACGGGGGGGTTGAGCCCGGCGTTAAACTACCAGGTTAGTGGAATGCATTTCTGAGGGCAGACGATAACAAACCAGAGGTGTTCAAATTAAATATATCTAGCTGAGCAGACCATTTCAATCATAGATCGAGGAAGGGAGTACTGTCCAGCAGTGACTGTCTTGTTTTGACCAACTTGAGAGAGAACACTACTCGCTCATGAAGAGGCAGATACAAGGCTTTTATTACATGCATTTGATGCTGGGAAGGGAGGCTAGATAGGAAGGTTATGCTGCATCTCTTGGCGTGAAGTGTGAAGCTCTTCCGTTTCTCCACGCGTTCACAGGGTGTGACCAGACATCCGCGTTTGCTGGTAGAGTTTTTGCCTGGAATACCCGGATGGCATAACAAGAAACCACAGATGCATTCAGGTGCCTAACCGAAACACCAACAGTGGAAGAAGTTAATTTCTCAACTGCCATGCCCACTATCCAGCGGTTTATAGTACTAATGTATGACTGTACCAGTGTTAACGAAGATGTAAATGGTGCCAGGAAAGCTATGTTTACACAAAAGGGATGATCCCTGGAGAACATCCCTCCAACATCAGCAGCGTCAGTACACATACTAAACGAGCAGTTTATGGACATTACAGGGGAAGATGTCTTGAGTTGAGTCCTGTGCTGCCTTCTCCAAGTGACTGGGGATGGAACAGATGGTCATCACAAATCTGGAACCGCTGCCAGGAGCTTCTTGGGTGCAGCTGCCATCCAGACAAAAAGTGCGGTGGGCGGTGCAAAAGCATCAGGGTAGGGTAGCGCTTCAAAGCACGGCACTTTGTACGTGTGAGGGCGATTGAAAGATAAATTAAACTATGAATATTGACAAACAATAACTGTTACTTTAACTTTATTTCTTTTCTTTTCGTCTTCCTTCGTTCATGAAAAATGTTTTTTTAACCTAGTCAAAGTATTAAGTTCTCTATTATATTTACACTCAAACTCAAGAATAGGTCACGTGATTAGTAAACATTGTAGCCAGTCTAAAACAAAATAGTTTTGCCGTTATGTATCCATATAGCGTGACTGTATTGACACTGATTAACAGATATTTGCTGCGGTTCATTCTTAATGATAATTTTTTAAGAAAATTGTTTATTTTTTCATCAAAATAAGTGACGTCATCAGTCACGTGATCAGGTTATAGCCAATAACTATGATTGGAACATGCATTTATGGTTGCAAAATCGATCTTTGCAATACAATGAAATGTTTGTGAATGATGGAAGGAGTAAGCACTCTTGAAATTAGAAAAACGTATTCTTCGTGGGGGGTCAATGTGACGTATGATCAACACCCTTAAAATTGTCGTTTACTGGAGAAATTGAAGTAGGCCTATATCTAATATTTATCAGCACGTCAAATGCTATCACTGGGCCAAATTTGGTGCTTTTATCAAAAAACGCACAATCATTTCACCATATTGCCGGACTATTGGGAGGCTCGTATGGGTGCAGTTGTGCGAGCGTGTTTATGCCTCGAAATATTTTCCTATTCATTTCCAAAGAACGTAGCCAGTAGCAGCTGAGGTTCGGTCGCCATAATTATACCATATTTTGCAAAGACGCCAAAAAGTGCCGGATAATTTTGCCACTTTCCATTTCAGTCTACATCTTCATCCATCTTCACGGTCCTTCACCAGGAGTGATCATGTCAGCGGCTCTTTTGTTTTTATGTAAGACGTCATGTTAGACATCCTGAAAATTCTCTGACAGAACTCGAGCCGGAGGCAAGTGTTTTCTACATTTCTATAAACCGGCGTGTTTTATGATAGTATAATTGATTTGGGTTTGGCTTCTTTATATGCTTTATGATATAGATAGACTGCGAGCAGTCTCTTTAATTATAGCATTTCCGCTCGCGCCAAAGATCTGAGGAGAAAAGACCGACTGCTCGCAGTCTATGATATAGATTAAACGCACGCAAAAAAAATCAACAACGGCTTTTAAAAATTCGGAGGTCTTATTCCATTAACGAAATTTCCGTACGAGATAAAATTGTAAAAAGCTAAGTTACGGCAACTTTTATACTCGGCTCAAAATTCTCAAAGTTCTCCTTACTCCTATCGAATGAACTGCGAAGTTCAGAGAGTTTTAAAAACTTAGACCTCTGGCTGGTTGTCGTAAAAATAACGCTCGTATTTAGCCTGCGAGCAATAAGCTCTTTTGGGGGTGGGAGAGCTTGTTAGTTGCTCCCAAGATTTCCTTTTTCCACATTGTAGTGAACACATTTTTGATACAGGAAGCCAGGCGAAAATTGCTGAATGAATCAAGTGTATTTTAATAAACGCTCCGGTAAATGAAATTCCTTTCAATGAAAGGTTTTTCTTCAGTTTCTTTTTTCTTTCTCTTTATTTTTTCGCAAATAAATACGCCATTTGAAATTGAATCAGTTATTTTCAATAAGACAATTTGCCAAATAGTAAAATCTTTTTCTAAACAACCCATGCCCCACCCTCGCCGCACAAACCGTATGCATCAGAAAACACTCACGTTTCGGGGTGAGTGTCTTTTCTAAACGTGCACTTGCCGAAGACAGTTTAAGCTAGTTTATCATGAGGCTTCATAACAGTGCTTGACATAGCCACTTTATTCAGGCGTGATCTCGCTTCTAAGGGCCTGTTTATATGGAGAAAAGTTGTCCCTGGTAGGAGGGTCACCCTACATACCGAATAACCCGGGCGAGAGAACGTTTCATACATTTCTTTATAAACAGCAGCGAACCGTTTACATCAGTGAAAGATCACAAAGTTGGCTCGGGGGCAGTACAGGGTAACCCTGGGTGGAGGGTCACTCGCTTTGAAGGTAGGGTGACCCTGAGGGGCGGGCTAACTTTTTTTTCCATATAAACACTTTAGCTATTGTTGTTTCACCTACCAGGGACAAGTCGGGACATATAGAGCATGCGCGAACCCAAGAGGCCGCCAAGTTTTGGCTCGGTCCACAGGGACAACTTTTTTCATAATAAACGCTCGTAAAATATGGCTTTGGGGGAGGGTAACCCTCCTACCAGGGACAACTTCTCTCCATGTAAATAGGCCCTAAATCACTTGTTTCTGGTTCAGAAAAACTTACATCATCTTCCTCTTGAATTCTTCTGGAGCTTAGTCTTGTTGCGTTTTGCTTCCACCGATCTTTTAATCTATGCTATATAAAACTTGTGCAGTTTACTTGTCAGAGCCAAAGAAATCTGCGGAAGTTCCTTTCTTCTCCTGGCCCTTAGCTTGTTTGTGCTTTTACAGCAAGGAATTCACGGTGCTCAACAATCTTTTGCTTACAGTTGTATATAATATTTTTGCATATTCTGCTGATTTTGCTTTGAGGTTTTTTCTAAACATCGATCAGCACACTGTTACTGACAATAATCGAGTAGTTCAGAATGAACGAGGAAGAAAGTCCGTTAAATGATTTGTAGCCGGGTCAGATGTAAGATCTTACAAGTGATCGCTGAGAAACAGGGAGTCCGTGAAGCTGCTTGATTCGACATCGAGGCAATAATTTATATCAACAAGTTTTAGAATCTGTTGCAATTTTTCAATCTATTACGATGGCAACTGCATAGGAGGACATAACTAAACTGTTGCAACAAGACGTTTGGAGGTGGCTTGGCCCAGACAACATCTTATCTTGCCTCTCTCCTCTGCAGAGGCTCCCTAGGGGAGGGGGGAGGGGGAGAAAGAGGACGCGCGTGGGACGACGCTTCTTTCCTTCTCCCTTCCCATAGCCCCTCGCGCGCTTTAAAAGTTATCTATCCCCAGGCTCTACTCGCTTAACTCCCCTCTCCACTCTCTTTATCCCCCTCCGTTCGATTTTACGACTATCCAAAGAAGCCTCTGCGGAGGAGAGAGTTATCTTGCCATATTCTTGATAGCTGACAGATTTGATGACATGTGTCCGCGGGAACTGCATTGACCTCACGCAACGCAACCTCAATGCATTAAAATGTTGAAGGCAGACGCAAATTAGAATAAATGTGAATGCCATCCGTCTTACTGATTTATTAAACACGGTCCATGGATTTGATGTCGCTCACACAGCCTTCGATCTTCCATATGGCATCGTGTTTAGGATGGTTAAGGACTGGGTACAACTGGGTGTCATCTTCATACATCTTATAATCAATATCACGAGAGTTCAGCTTCTTCTGTGGCTACCACTACCATCCTTAAGCCTGGTTTTCACTAGCGACGCAAGCACAAGCGCAAGCAACATACGAAGACGCATTAACGCGTTGATCATCAATGCCTTTTGTTTACGACAAATCAACACGTTAGTGCGTCTGCGCATGTTGCTTGCGCTTGCGTCGCTAGTAAAAACCAGGCTTAAGGATGGTAAGGTGGTAGCACACTTCGTGCTCGTCACAGTTTGCTGATAATTTCTGCATTGCTCCTTATACAACTGAAAGCAGTGTTTGCAATTTTCTCTCACGTCTCTCTCGCTGACGACGTTTTCCAAGCTGTGCCAAATATAAGTAAGTCGTTGAACCATATGGCATGCGTTAGCTGTACTTTTCTTCCGGATCTGAGTCGACGGTTGCCTAAATCCTAGGCCTCTATATTTCGCCGAAAGAATTGACCGTGAAAGCCTGGTAGAAAGCCGTACAGGAACTAGGCAACGTCGAAGGAACAAGTACCAATCGATGGTGAAATCCCGCCTCCGAGACGGGTCTGAGCCCGCGGTTTCCGTCCTGAAGTTGCTAAGCAACATGACATATCCTCATTGTGCTATGCTGGCTTGACAGTTTTCGGAGTACTCGTGCATATCCTGCCTATGGATTTTGGATATGCACGGGTAATAGGTTGTGTGCATGCGTGTAGCTTGGACCTTGGCCAAACCAAGCGGTAGTGCGTGTTTGGTAGTGTTTGCTAAGCGTAAACATTTTCTCGTGAGTACTCGCACTGTTTCTTGATTGGATAATAACAAACGGAAACTCTTCGAGTGCTTTTTAAACAGCACTTGTTCCCGACTGTTTAAATGGCTTCGCCTTTATGGCTTTCTTGTCAGTCTCCATAAAATTCGCCTACCATTGGTTGGAGAAATAGAGCCATTGCACAACCCTATCACGTGACCCAATCAATCATAAAAAGAGATGGTAGAGCAAAATGGGTTCCGAAAAGGAAAGAGCGTGATGAAATCCGTAAGGTTGCCAATTTTGAGACCGCTAAAGTTTTGGTGTGAGATCGATTTGATGGCGGTTTTAAAGTTTGAACAATTAAGACGATTTGTACGGGAAAAAGTTGTCACAGCCACAGTTTTCGATTTCATGTACTACCGCCTATTTTTATGATTGACAAGGTCACATGACAGGGTTCTGCAGAGGGCCTGTTGAGTAGAAATAAAGGTTAGGTTAAGTTTGTTACAATCCAATGGATCGGAGAAACCAAGTGGCTCATCAGCTCCGGCGCGAAAAGGCGGGGGTACACATGAATGCCATTATCCCGCCACTTAACATGGGTTTAATGAAAATATATAGTTCACGTTTCAAGCAATCCAAAAACTCTTAGCTCATCCCATGAATCTATGTTATGGGGTGTTTTGTAAATTTTTGGGTGATTTTGGGAGGAAATAGAGGCCTAGGAACTAGGCAACTGGTGACAAAAGAAACTTGATGCTTCTTCAGTAGCTTTCAGTCATGGTCACGCAATTTACCACTCA
>MU825888.1:1161690-1185520 GCA_029204205.1 Desmophyllum pertusum | reverse complement strand
TAGGGCACTGCTAACTTTCTGACGGGCACTCCTAAAAAAGAAACGGCACCGCTAAATTAGTGAGGCATGTCGATCCATTTGGTAGCGGTTTGAACCACTTTCAGGCGGACACTACCTGTACGCCGATCATTTTTGCACGATGGTCGATGGCGGACATCGCGAAAAGATGCCGCGCCATCTTATGGTACTTTTTCGTGGAGAAACGTAAAGTGAAATCTATCAAATTTGTCCACGGTAAGGCAAATAGGTTCCTCTACAGCTGATACTGATAAAACGACGGAGAATTGCATTTCTACAAGCCTTACTCGGCCGTTATGAATTTACCGGCGGTCAAGTCCGTCTGCGACGCAGGCTAGAATAAACCCCGATGCCTGGTTTGAGATGGTAATGGCCTCGTACAATGAAGAGAAATGGTATGAGAATGTTTTCGATGCGTCCAATGAATATATTATGACAGGTGAGCTCCTGATTATGATAATTGGATGATTTATTTTGCAAAAGTTCGTTCCGGGCTCATTTTCCCGAACAGCGGCTGGTAATCGAGCCTAGGCTACAGTCTCCTCCTGAGACCACGCCGAAACCACACGGAATTTTGCAAGTTGCTGGAATAACATCCGAACACAAACGCCATTTTGAATTTGCTCCGAATTAATAATACTTAGCGAAAGGAGGAAAACTTGGGCACGGCACCCCTAAAATGCGGGCCTGAACTACCTATTCACATGGTCTCAGCACCCCTAATTTTTTGGGCACCCGTGCCCAAAACATTTCCATTTACACGACAAAAATTGAAAGTACCTTGGACCGCAACGGTTTTGTTTTTGATGATATAATCCAACCTCGTTCCCAGGGTCTCTCTTCCTCCACCTCTCTCGCTCTTGGGGCGGTGGAAAAGAGACCCTGGGAACGAGGTTGGATATAATCTAAAACAAAACCGTTTGTTCGTTCCCACACAAACCGTTGTAACTAGAGTCTTTGTAACACAGTAACCTTAATCTCTGGCAAAGAGAGAGTCTTAAATTATGTAGCAAAACTGAGTTTATGATAATAGCGGCAAAGACTACTCAGCTCAGAATAATGAAACTGATATTGAAATAAACGGGAAGAAAATCAAGAGAGTCGATCACACTAAGGGCCTCCACAGACTGGAGAGATAGTTGTCGACGATAAAAAGTTGTCAATAACAAAAAAGCCAGTGTGCGAAGCTAGTTATCGATAAACTAAGGCCCTTAGTTATCGATAACTAGCTTCACACACTGGCTTTTTTGTTATCGACAACTTTTTATCGTCGACAACTAAATAGTTGTCGACAACTATCTCTCCAGTCTGTGGAGGCCCTTAATCATTAGGAGTTACTATTGATGATCGACTCTCTTGGTCCAAACGCATTGACGAAATATCCAAAAAGGTCTCCTCAGCTATAGGCGCTTTAAAACGGGCACGACCCTTTATTTCCATAAATACCGTGAGCAATGTAAATCTATATAATGCCTTAATCCTGCCACATTTTGATTACTGCAGTCCCGTGTGGGATTGTTTTAGCACTCAACCGAGTGATAAACTGCAGAAAACTTCAAAATCATGCAGCCAGGGTGATTACGAACAAAACGTATATGGCCGCCATCTTAAAATAAAATAAAATTGACCCGGCTCGGCTCTAAAACAAAACAAACGCATAATTAACCACCAGCCCACCAGTGCAGGGAAATCAATTCCACGAGGACTTTTTGTCTTTTGATCTGTGGTCTGGCATGGGCCAAAGCGGGTTTCGTTGAATAATAAATGAAACGACCAGTCACTAATGCTTTTATTTACCGGTGGACGCTTGTTGATAAACCCCATCTCCTCCTCCAGCGGTTTTTAGACAGGTTCAATTAGTACAGTCTTTGACTGGTACCCGCGGGATAATTACGTTTTCGCTTGTGTAGATATTTAGTTCATGAAGCGTGCGTTCACATTTTGAAAATACAAATTGAGTAGCTTGTGTCACTGACTGATAAAACAAATTTCTCATATTTCTACAAAGCTTAAAATCCACCATCATTTCTTTCTAATCAATCCAATAATTTGCGTTACTAAGAGCCGACTTTGGGCGTAACTATGGTGACGAAACAGTGACGAAAGTGACAAGAAAACTGATGCAATTTCCCGGATCATTTTGCATTGCTGTGCAAGAAAACTTGAGTGGACTCAGTCCTCTTCACTATAGACTTTATACAGTACTTTCACAGCGGTCAAACGTTTGACCGCTGTGGAGTGGGAACCGGTGTTAATAGCGCTATATGGTAACTTTTCAGAAGCTTGGATCTTTTTTAGAAAATCGTAAAAAAGTTAGTAAACTCAGAAATTGAAGAAAAACTAACAAGCTTTTTAGCTCTGAAAGTAAAACCCTTATCTTTGACCGACTTCGCTTATTTTTTACGTTTGACCGCGGTCAATACAGTACTAGGGGTTCCATATTGGAAGTGAAGTGCTGCCACATTTGTAATCCTTAAGGTGAATTTCATTATCATCGTTGGTTTGGGCTTCTTGTAGTTATCGTGGTTCATATATTTGAAGAGATACTGTACCCCTCATATACATTGTGTACACGTGAAACTTAAAAAGACCTATATAAGATTGCTTGAGATTTGTTTAAAAAGAGAACGTGGTTTGTAGCAGGCTTAATTATTTATAACGAGGCTATAGACCCAAATGCCAGTTCATGTTGTATTGAAACAAGTCGGCTTGGTAATAAAACAATGTCATGCAAGACCCTTTCATGCAATGGCGTCTCAAAACAGCCGAAAATCTTAGCAAATCCTGATAATAACAAAGCCAACATGTAGTAGTGAAGACACTACAATGTCACAGCCAGATTTAGCACGACTATTTTGCAACTGCTGTGGTATAAATTCGTCTTTGCTTTCCAAATGTTTAATTTTCGATGCGATTCAAGTACCAGACCAATTGTGAACACAACAAAGGACTACGCAACTCATAGAGGCATAAAGGATAAAGGCATAACTTGATATCAGTTACGGAGTACTAACAATGCAGGAAGTTGTTTATAAAGAGGCTATAGACCCAAAGGTCAGTTCATGCGTGCAAAACAACAATAGAAACAGTCGTCACCAATCAACACGTTTCACACGGAGGGGGCTAGGTACTGCTATGCTGACAAACATCCAGAAATCGAATTAGGAGGGTGCCCTGTGCGGGCAACAATAACACGTGATTGTTGACTTGCTCTCTTGGTACTTTGTTTAATTTTTGACAAATTTTGCCATCCAGCAACCTTTTTCCATAACTGTTTCAAATTTTCAAACCGTCATAAAATCTCATGTAAAACGTTAGCGGTCTCAAAATGAACAGCCTCGCTATTTTCATTATTTCTGAAACGGCTAAGTATTATTGTTAATGCTCTTGTCCAATAAGATTTTCGAAGTATCGAAGTAGCGTGGCCTCCTGAGTCATCGACTATAACTCTGAACGTATGTTATAAACTGTAACCAACCGCGCGCTTGACCACAAGTGACGTTGATCTTACCATAAATACATTGGGCTGCTTGGCGTATGAAGGTTCCTTAGGCCCAGTTCAGACGCCGTACTTCACATGAGCCGAATTGAATTCAGTGAATTAAGTTCATGTGAGGTACGGCGTCGGAATCAATTCGGAACGGCTGAATCAATTCGGATCGGCTCAGCCGTTCTTCCCGCCTGGCTCAGCCGGGAATAACGGCTGTGACCGGCTTTGATTCAGACGCCGAACTTCACATGAGCCGAAACAAATGCATGAATTATTATAATGTATTTTTCAATATAACAGCAATTTTCCCCTATTAATTTAAGTTCGGCTAAATTAAGCTCGGCGTCTGAATCAACTGATTCAGTCGATCTAAATTAATTTGGGTCGGCCTAAATTCGAATTCGATTCGGCTCTTGTGAAGTACGGCGTCTGAACTGGGCCTAGGAAACTAGCGTTACAAGAATAAAAACAAAAGGCTTGTCTTATAAATCTCTGTAAGAGTTCACTGATTATTTTTAGATAATGGCATATGGGGGTTGGACGAAATTACTCTGAGCGCATTTCATGTGCCTCAGTGAAAAGATATCAAAGGCGTGGACAAGTACGTAAAATGGCTTGCACAACCTCGTTCCCTGGGTCTCTCATCTCCCCACCCTTTGGGGACTGTGGATGAGAGACCCTGGGAACGAGGTTGTGGCTTGCAGTGTTATGAGGACTTATTTGCTTAGTGGCCATTATTTCAATAAATTTTAAAAAGATACTTCACAAAAGAAAGGCGTTTTTTAAATGCAGATTGGAATACGTGTACAAGAATAGAGTTGGATGTTTGTTGACTTTGAAACAACTGTAGTCAACTAATGTATCAGTGTGACCCCAGTGAGATGTCAGTTTTAGCCTGGCCTTAATTTCAAATCGCATTTCTTAATAACTTTATCTACTCAGTTTATTTGCGATAGTATTCATTATTGATATTGTAGCTAAATAGCTAAATTAATAAAGCTATAGTCTAGTATACATTATACAGTCGTAGTGTCATTGCCAAGTCAACAATGCGATTGCATTCATGACTGTGACAATTGAGCAGCTCCAACATTGCGACTGCTCTCCAGCATTAAAATTAGCCTCCCTACTCAGTTTGTAAACACGCCAGTTTAACAATGGTCTTATTATTACAAGTGCATACACGATTGGTCACGATTCGTACATTCAAACAACAAACAACCTGGCTAAAGCACGTTGCTGAATTATCCTTAATTAATACTGACTAGACCACGTTGAGTAATTGATAGGTTGTATGTATGAATAAAACAAACAACTCTTTTCGCTTCTAAAATCGTGTGCGTGTTATTTCAACTACCTGCTAGCATTCAAAACTCCGTCGTGCTACGTTCAACTAAAAATATTTATCTTCACTATTTCTTTGTTTTATACTGGCTACATTGTTAGATAGTAAGAAACGGTTGAAATAGTGATCCGGCATGAGTGGCTGCATGGTATCAATGGGCAAAGTTTGGAATGATCTTATGTGCAGCATCCCGAAGGGCAGCAACATATTGAAACGGCCTTACTCGTTCTCCAAAGTAAAAAATAAAGATCTGGTTATAGAGAAACTTTGCTAAACGTGAAATGAATTCATGATTTAAAAAACTTATTATAAATGATTAATGTGCGACGTGAGGTGGACCTTGCATGCACTTGCTATCCCGTCATGTAAATATAGATTATTAACCGAACGTGAGGTACATAAAAAGGGATATTGCCCTAACGGCTCTGTCCATATTGAAGTCATAAAATAACGAGACAATAACCCCCTAGTCAATCAAATTATTTATTGTATAGTCATTCAGACAATTCGTCCGGCCTCATCGCGTGAATGCCTTTTGCAACTTCCTGTTACAGGTACTTGTGATTGCTTTTCGACAAAATACAACTTTATATTTTCTCTACCTTCTAACATACTTTTCTTGCCGGTGCCACACAGAGTTTCTTTTTTCAGACGAAACGTTTTGGTGGAAACAACAAAGCGACACTAAAAGCGGCCGGGTCCAAAACCATACCGACCGGTCGTACGACAGAATCGAGCCATCATTAAAAAGCCAATCAGATTGGTCTATTTGCCTCATACCATATAAAAAACGAGAGCGAATAATCGAATTGTTTTAGTAGAAACGTTACTTGTTCTATGGCACAAAAATTATATTTTATGTAATTTTTCCAACTCAAATCAAAAGAGATGCCAATTTTTAATTTGAACTCCCGAATATGACAATGCGTGCGGGAGAGCTTTCTATCGGCGGATACAGTAAACGATGGCACAGCCAATGAAATTGGCGGATTTGCAATAGAACACGACAAGTTTCTACTAATTGCTGTTATTGCTATTTTTTATGATAACCACAAAGACATGGAAGAATCGGGGTTGTTATTTCTCTCACCAATCCCGCCTCTTTGTTCTATTAGCTTATTGATTTCGGACAATGCACTTCAGTTATGACCATTTGATGTTATTATTATGTGGCGTCTTTGATGATGACCCGGGTGATAAAAATACATGTAGCTCTTTTTGCAAAACACCTTGAGAGGTCAAACGTGGAAGTATGGGCTAAGATTTCAAGCTATTTTAAACACGTTGCTGGGAAAAGAATGTGCTGCCTGATTACCCTTTTCTGAGTAAATTCAATATAAACATCACCCGTAAGCTCACAAAATAATTTATCAGAGCAGTAGAATTTTCTAAAAGAAAGTCATGTCTTTTACAAATTAAAATACATGATAACAAATGTGGTAGTAAGTTTGTTTTCTGGTGATGAAAACTCGTTGTGAAAAAGCCGTTTTGTTAACACATGTTACCTTTGCAAAGGCACTTGAAATTCCTTTCGTAAACAAAGCAAAATGGAAAAAATCATTGGATCATGACATTCGTAAAGGACCGGTCTTTTTTCTTATAAATCGTCCCATCTCTGTAACAAAACGGCAGTTAATAATGAAAGGAAAAGTCTTCTCATTTCTATTTTTGTATCCAACGTGAGCGGGAACCTTTTGTTTGACTTTAAAGCATTTATGCGACTGATCGAAAAGACGTTAAAACATCAAGAGCCTTTTCAGGCAACATGACACCATAATAATCAATCTGTAGCCTTTTAATGGCGAGGTAAGTTAAAAGGCCGTATTGACCGCTAGGGTTTCTTTCAGGGAAACGATATTCCACACTAAAAACGCGGCGTTTGGACATAAACAAACTATTGCACATCTGCATCCTCTGGAGCGAAATTAATTAGGTCAAAACATTTCTGTCAAAGTTCCTTTGACAGGCTCGCTTGGGAAAACTACCGCACTTACGTGCTGTTGACAGGAAAAGACAAATTGAACATAAATTATCCGCGAAGGAATTACCAAAATGGCACTGAAAAAAACCCGACATCCCAAACGAACTCAGTGTGGGTTTCGCAAAGTAAACTTCTGCTATTCGAAAACCGCAGCGAGACCTGAAGTTCAGTTGAGTTTTATCTTGTTTAACAGTGGTCAATTTAATAAATTCGTTGATTAAGCTCTTTATCAACTAAACTGCGCATAAATATTTTAGTAGTTCATCGTTCGCGCAATCGACGGCTTTAGCAGGGATGCGAGCATGCGCGGTGTGCTAGCTGGCAGGTGGGCAAGAAACTTGTGCTTTGTAGTCACAGCACGTGCCTTTAAAAGAATTATAATGGAAATTCCACTGGTTCTAAATTGTCTCCAAGTCTTTTGTACTGAAGCAGGCTCTCGTTCCTTTACTTTCGCCTTTTGTCAGCCATGCAAACAAAGCGCGAAACAGAAGAATTGATCTTAGAAGGGTTTCGCTGAGACACGAACAATCTGTTGAGATGAATAGATTCCCAGCCCTTTGGTTTTGTGGTTTATAACCCTTGATGCGTTCTTTTGCACACTGAATGAAGTCAGATTGCGAACGCATACGATACGTTGTTACATTCAATTAAACAACGGACTAAGCCGGCGAAAAGTTATCTGATTAGCATGTAAACATGCACGCACTTTGTCGCTTTCATGTCCATTACACACGCGGTAATTGCTACTTCCCTTGTGAAGAAAAGCGAGCTGCTTTTCCCTTTCCGGAACAGCCAATGAGAGCGGCGAAATGTCGCAATAATAACACAGCGACCAATCAGCTTACAGCTTGTCGCGCGCACCTGTTCATTTTCATTCCCGTGGATAAATTGAACTTAACTTGTTCGTTTGCCTGGGGAAATCGCTTAAACACCTCAGCTGCTCGGTTAGTGAATTGAAACAACAAGGTGTTGTCTTCTAAACACAACTAACAGAAGTTCATGGAACATTCGCCGCTTCAGCAGCCCTTGGATACAGAGCATACCATGCAAGGTACGTTCGTAACTATGTTCCCAATGACTTTTTAAATGCCTTTTCACGCCGGCGCTAAGCACGTGAAACGAAAGGCCGGAATAATCTTTTCCGACAATAACTTTTCCCAGTTGCGTCACACCTGGACACAGATAGTTAAGGTAACTTATTTCTAACTGTGAAAGAAGGGAGCAGTATGTGGAAAAATGTATCATTAAAAAGCTGCAAAATTATTTTATTTTTCCAAGCGTCCTTGGTGTTTAAGGCGTGTGTTGCTGGCATCACCGACTTGTTTTGATTCTGGTCTGCTCGGGACATCAAACGAAAACTGTGAATAGGGTGTTTTAAAAAAAAAATGGCTCAAATCTATGCAAAATAAAGCTTGAAATCTCAATTAACAGCTTTGATACTGAAGATGCAGGGTTTTGTGATTCTCAGTGTTAACGGTAGTGCACACCGTTCGATTTGTACGCGATTACGACTCGAGGTTGTATCGCACTGATTTCACTTGTGGCCAGTAGTTGATCGAACAAACTGAGGAACACTCCTTGAACCATTAGCAGCCCGATGTCCTTATCTCACATCTGCTAAGCCATTCTTCCAGAAACAAAACCTGGTATTCCAAGATGATTGGCTAGATGTTTCTTGTTGAAAAATGTTCCAACTTGCTTATGAACTAACCGGGTTTGTTCGTATTCTTAGCCGTAGATCGCAAGCCCATTATCCTGTGTAGAGTCTGCGGGGACAGATCTTCAGGGAAGCATTACGGTGTCTTCACATGTGATGGCTGTCGCGGTTTCTTCAAGCGAAGCATTCGTCGAAGTTTAAGCTACCAGTGTAAGGAGCGAGGAAATTGCACGGTAGATGTGACAAGGCGGAATCAATGTCAAGCTTGCAGGTTGAAGAAGTGCTTTGATGTTAAGATGAACAAAGACGGTAAGCGAACAAAGTTCAACAGTGTTTCTCGACTTTAATGCACCTTTAATCTTTTAAAATACAGTTTGCGCGCGCGACCATCGTATGTTAGGACACTGCAGTGTACGGCGCGAGCTCTGCTAGGTATGTTGTGTATATAAACTGAACTCGCTCGAGCGTGCAATAGCATTAATGCACCAAATTTATAATAGTACATTATGAGTCAATTTAGCGCGCAAAATGGGATATTTAAGGTTTAGCTCTCGCATTTTACCCCAGTGAGCCATTAATGAACTCTAATAACTGGCGCTTTGTGTCGAAAAAGCCAATTTAAACTGCGAGGATTCAAGAGAGTTTTTAACTGAATTTAACCGCGATCAGCGCAGAGCAAATCTCAACGCCTTAATAAATTGTTTACTGAGGCAATAACCGTGCAATAATTTCTCAGGATCTGCATGTAACTCGGCAAAAATATATTAAAGCAATTATTGCAACTGACTCCTGTTGCAGAGAAAACAAAAACATATTGTTTCAACGCCCAACGCAAAAGATAAATTTATCAATTTCATCACAACGTCCGTGCGTGTTTGTTGCCGTAGAGGGCTATAATTTACTACCCCAGTTGTGATATCATGAGCCAAAACAATTGTGGGGATGTGATATTACAGGATATTGACTAAATTTATTGATTCATCAGTTGAGGTTCGTGTTCGGTAGAAATAAATCGTTCTCCGCTCAGCTCAAGAATAAAACTCTGATCATTGCGCCAAGAAATTAAAACATCTGCATTTGAACAGTTCAAACTATAGAAAGCGGGTTTCATTTATTATTAATGCAATCTTAATATTGCAGATCTTTCCTTTTTTCCTTAACAACTATGCGCGCGCTAATGAAAAAATATCAAATTGCTATAATTGTGCTTTGCTGTTTTTCCTTCTTCTTCTCATTTCACAGAAAACGTTTTTAGCTTTAACTTGAAATCCCTTGTCTCAAAACAGTTGCTTGCGGGCAAGCTGCAGGTATCCCAAAACATTTCTCAACTGCGGTTGTTGCGACTAGGGGGTGCTTTTGGTTTAGACTCGGCGGTGTTTAATAATTCACAAGGGCCTTGTTTGACTCAATCATAAGACGTGATCGAGTCGAGAAGGCGTAAGCCTGAAAGCTTGGGGCAAACAAAAATTATGCTAACACCGCATTACAGGTTGATGTAGGCGTATAGTTTTTTGTTTTGCCTTAACTCCCTAACAGTTCGATTTATAGAGTGGTAGAAAGGTGCGCTGCGGGACTGGATTTTACTATATAGCAAATTGACACAAATTGGACTGGGAAACGACGGTTTATTTGGTATATATGATAACGGAACCCTGCCAAATTAAAACGCCGCGTTATATTTTCATAGTGTGAAAGGTTGTGAGCCTGCCAACGGGTTCATTGGATTTCCGTGATCCGTAGTCGGCTTTGTGAAATGATGTTTCTTTGGCAACTCTTCAATTTTAAATTAAAATAAGCATTATATCAACCCACTCCAGGCGATTAAAAGCGTTTCGAAAAGACAGCTTAATATAAAGTTTCAGTTTGAGGTCATGGTAACCGAGTGAAGAATATTGGACTCGATTTTTTTTTTGACTCAATTTTTTTTCAGTGCGCCCAAAATAATTTTCAATGTATGTACAGTATATCGGTTTCATGATTCTTTTGATGTCGCACACAACATTTTCGACGCAGCCTATTTAATTCAAATAAACAATTTTATACCAGCGGACACAAATGTCTGATATTGACGTTGATACAAAAGTTTGTAGAAGAATGTGTCAAGTCACGTTGCCTTTGAGAAAGTCGGTAAAACATATATAATACTTCCTCTCTCTGCGAAGCATTAAATATTTCATTTCATTTCATTTCAAAGTTCTTCCCTTATACCGCAAACCTCAGAGTTTACAAGTTATGATTTCCCGACATATCTACGAAAATCTCGATCGAATTTTCTCTCTATACGATCTTTATAAATAAAACTGTCAAATGTTCATGAAAATCGCTTTCATATATACTGAACAATATATTTAATTGCTAGCTAGAAACTGTGTATTAGAACGTCTTTCATAACTAATGCTAGCAGATGATTTCTTTCACTTTGCAAAATTGCCGTCAAACTTTTCAAACTTTTCTAACTTAACAGCCAAGTTTTTTAAGTAAAATTTCCGACATATGCTTGACAATGAACGGGTCGCTATATACATCTGTCCAAGAATGATTTAATGTCTTTTTTCTCTTTTGAAAACCTTGGCACTCATGGTGACAATTTTGTCTTTAGAAAAATAATCCTCTGTTGAAAGTTTTCCAGTTCTTTTGTATAGTCGCTACAATGAAGCAGCTTAAATTACGTTCCTTTTTATTGTTGTTCACTTTCAGCTTTGTATCGCATTGCTACAAAAAAGATTCAATTTGCCAGTTCAATTTTTAGTAAGCTACGTTATGTTCCCGGAACGTTAAACGTTTCCGTGATATCAGTAAAATAAAATGTAGTTTCATAATTTCAGCCGGGCAACGTCGGAGCCAGTTTTACCCGTATCGATTCTACTGACAAAATTGGAAGCTTATAAGTAGTCGCGGTGAAACACAGCTTCTTTTATGCGACCGAATAAAATGAGTTCAAAGTATGGCAGTGTTTCCTAACTAAATATATAAAGCCGAAAAATTGCGCTTAACAGCTAGTTTGAGAAAATGTCTCGTACAAGTTTCTGTTGCATGCAAACTGAAGGCGTGTATTAAACAAACATTTTCACGTCCTTTGGAGAACGTTCATTTTCGTTTATAGTGTCTCTGTTAGACATATAATGGACGGTATTCGTCAAATTGGCTATAAGAACCGTCGGACTGTCGTATTGTATATTTTCTTAAGCGACCTTTTAGATTAAATGCTGTTTTCAAAAAGTTCAAATTAAAAAGATAAAGAAGATCTTTTAAAGGTTTAATTGTATTTTCTAGACCAGCAAGTCGGACCGAAATCGATTAAAACCCTGAAGCGGATTAGGCGTATTAAAATGTAACTAGGAAGAAAGTCACTAAAAAGTCACTTCTCCGCTGTCAGACCCGTGTAGTTTTGCAAAACGTGGACCGTGATCAGAAGCTATTGTTGGTTGGCATCAATGTTACAAAAACTGTTTTCTTGCATGCATGAACAACATCAGAAAATTAACAGGTTATATAGCAGGCAGAAAGAAACGTTCCGTCGAAATAATAGCTTTGTAGCGTTTTTCATAACCGAGTTATCACGAAAATATTATTTCAGAAAATCACAATACTTCAATAGTATGCAGTTGCCATGTTGGTGTCCTTCTTTGGGACACAAATACGGCGGGCTTAAAATTGCACAAGAAGTAGAGTAGATTCTACCATCATGAATTATAATCAGCTTTCACTTCAAAGCTCTTTAATAATAGATATCACTTCTAAATTATTATCACGTTTGAAAATTTAAAAATGACATAAAAATACCCGTTTCTGTGGCAGTTCAGAAACACGTTCATCCGGGACATCACAAATTTCAAAATACTTTATTTTCGAAACGAAGCACTGAAAGATCAATGTTTAATATCTCTAGAATATGTGAAAAGAAGAGGGTTGTACTGGATTAACAGTTTAGATTTTAGAATTTTGATGACATCATTTAAGAACCAACTTTACAACTATTACAAACATGCTCTAATCAATTTCTACGTGTCCGACAATCCTCGGACTTGGAAATCAGTCTGTATTAAATGTAACACAGGCCGCAGCCTCGATCGCCCTCCAACCTGTTGTTTTTAATTAATATCTAATTTAGTCATTCATATATATATAAATTATTTTTCTAGATCTTGGGTCCACTGTAATTGGCCATGCTGTTGTGGTTGCCCTGCCTATTTGTAATATTTATTCCGTTTTTTGTTTATTTTTGTTATATATATCTTAGGCGAAGCCAAATAAAATAAAATTAAAATAAAATAAAAATAGGTACACGAAAGCGCGCGAGTATTCTCACGCAGATTTAACTTAAAGAACAGCTTTTTACATACGACATGTATTCTCTTCTTATTTCAGCCGTCCAACACGAGCGAGCCCCACGTTCCTCGCAGGTTGTTCCTATGGTTTCCGCGTGTTCGATGATCAGCGGCGCGTACGAGCAATCTCCAGCACATAATATACCAGAACAGCAGTTCACGTATCCCAAAAGCGAACCCAGTGACAGAACACAGCGCCAGGGCAGCCCAGAGGCGGACATGACCAACACCAGATCGAGTGATCATCATCGCTTTTCTCCCCCAGTCCACCAGTACCACGGCCAAAATAACAATCAGTCACCAGACTCCTCAAAGAAGCGCAGTTTCCTCTCCATAGCAAGCTTGATCGAGACAAAAGACAACTCGACCCAGCCTTCGCCAAGCACAGCTCACTCCAGTCCAGAAAACTCCAGCGACAGATCACCTATGGTATATCAACCGCCTCCGGAATCTGTGTACGAATCCGCTGTGCAGCTACTCTACATGTCTGTCACTTGGGCGAGGAATATACCCACATTTCTGGATCTTCCATTCCGTGATCAAGCCATCTTGTTGGAGGAGGGCTGGAGCGAGTTGTTTGTTCTGAGCGCGGCCCAGTTCTCCTTGCCAGTGGATATGGGGCCTCTTCTCTCGGCAGCTGGTCTGCAAGTTGATAAAGCTCCAACGGATAAAATCGTGGCAGGGATGGCAGACATTCGGCTTTTGCAGAATGTTGTGGCGAGATTCAAGCGAGTACAGATTGACTCAACTGAGTATGCGTGTTTGAAAGCCATCGTGCTCTTCAAGCCAGGTAAGCTGTTTTTATGATCAGACTGGGAGGAATCGGGAAAAGGAAGTAAGGATGGGGAGGGGTGGGCAAGTACCATTAATTGTATTTTATGTCAGATTCTCGTCTCTGAGAAATGCATGACTGGTCCCGAGATTTTATTCTGAGAGGTTACCAGGCAACGTGACATAAGGGTCACGCCATATTCATAAAGGAAAATCTGATCGTAGATATAACAAAAATTAAAACGGTATTTGTTCCTCCGACTATATCGTTTAGCTCTTGTATGCGCGCAGGCTACTTTTTGGCAAATCTTCGTTGAAGCGCTCGAAGAGTTTCCGATTCTTATTTTCCAATCCGAAGAACTAGCGCGAGCACGGCACGTATACTCAGAAAATTGCCAGGTCAGCATAGCGGATGAAAATCAGCAAGCAACTCAGTCGACCCGTCTCGGAGACGGAATTTCGCCTTAAACTGGTATATCTTTACCTGACTGGTTTTGGTAGGAGATTTCTGTTGTTCATTGTCTGGGTTTTTTTAGCTAATCAGAGCGCACGCAGAATTCGAACACTGTTCAATGTAATCCAAATAAGTTTCAATCGTTTTTGCCGCAAAAATGGGGGATTGCAATTGCAATGAGGTTGCAATCGTTTGCAACACGTTGAAACGCCGCATACTTATCAGATTGCCCACAATTCTTTGCAGATCTGCGTGGCCTCAGAGCGCCTCACATGGTGGAAAGACTACAGGATCAAGCGCAAGCCATGCTGGGAGAATACTGCCGCAGTCACAATCCTGATCAGCAAGTCAGGTTCGGCAAGCTGTTGTTGATGCTCCCATCTCTGCGATCAGTCAGTCCCAAGATGATTGAGGACTTGTTCTTCCGTGGAGCTCTTGATAACGTTCCTATTGAGCGAATGCTGTGCGATATGTTCAAGTCAAGTTAAAGTGATGGGTGACGCCTAGCTAGGCACACATGATAGTACAGTGCATCTTCGGTTTGACGAACTTACTCGGTTACCAGCGAAAAATAATTTAGTTCGCGATATCCGATGCTCGTTACTTTCTGGGGGGTGGGGGAGGGGGGGGGGGGGGGGGTATGGTTCGGATCTAACGAACAACATAATCAACGTGTTCCTTATAGCCAAGGTGTCTTGCATTTTCAGACATGCAACAGTTGTAAAATCGCTGTTAAATTTACATTACAAACCGGGCTTTACTGATCAGATCGCTAACTCTCCACGTCCGAACCAAATATAAAGTATTTCCTTGCTACTGTGCCTATTACGGCAAGATGTCTGCAGTTAAAGGCAAGAGAAAACTTAATTTGATTCGTGTTATAGGTCAACGTCTTTAGAAATGGCCTGGACCGCAATGTCTGTTCTTTATATCCGCTGTGTGTTCATCATCATACCGAGTTCGTCAAATCATGGTTGCGCTGTACTATGACATTTAATTAATCAATGCTTATACAATTGGCAATATCGCAGCCTCAATTTTCGAAAGAAGTTAAAACTAAGAGTTACGGCTAAAATTAAATTTATATGTAAGCGCCCTATCTTCTGCAACTTATCATGCAAATCATAATTCTACTACAGAGCTTCAAGGACTGAGCTATGTCACAATATATTTAGTCATTTTCCCAGATGAACTGAACAAACCTTCAAATCGAGGGAAACCATAAAATAAAAGTATAATAAGGTAGAAAAACACCAAAGAGGTGATAATAAATCAAACAGGAACAAGGATGGCTAAAATTGTGGAAGATTAAGACGGATAACAACAACGTCGAGCTTGAAAAATTTAGGCTAAGACGATGCGCCAACCGCTCCTTTCAGTTCAAAAACGTCCTGAAAAAAGATTAGTTCTTTTGTGAGTATTACTAGAGATAATAACGACAGATCAAAGGCAAGTTTTGAAAAATGATCATAAGTAGTCAACAATATTTTCATTAACTAAGATATTTCTCATTTTTATAATTAAACTCTGGCTTGTTTAATTGCATATTGATCCTCAGAGTGGAACAGGCCCAAGGAAGGTTTGATTATCATACATTAGTGGGTAAAAATTATAAATTATCGGCAAGAGTTTTGTATAAAGATGCGTTTAGCTGCGAAGTTGTAGATAGATTTTTGTTTTGCTAGCTGTTCATTTTTGGCTGTTCATTTTTTTCCCCGTAGGAACAAAGCTAATTTTTGCTTTTGTATTTTGTTAGGATTAACTTTGGTCTTGTTATTTTGTACAGATTTCTTTTTTTGCAAAGCCGCTTTCGAGGAAAAATTTGTTCAGATACGGCCGTGTAATTTTCTATTGGACCTGGGAATCAATCTCGTACCCAAGATCCTCACTACCACCAGTCAGCGCTGACCAGTAGTAGTGAAGGCTCTTGAAGCAGAAGAAATACCGCTGTCCAGTATTTACTGCCGTTCAGCTGAGCTGCTACGGACTTCTGTTAAAAATATTTTAAGGACCAAGAGTTCTATAGCATAAGGGACTGTGCAATAATTACCAGGAGGGGGGGGGGGGGGGGGGCATAAAGTAAAATCAAAGCAAGGAGAGGGGGGGGGGGGGGGCTCTAGGTAAAATAAGTCACTCAAGAGGGGGAGCTTAACATTTTATTTAAAGTACATATTACATTGGCGAATCCATACCTATTTATAAGGTGGGGGCCGAAACATTTTCCTGGAGGAAGCCTTCACCGGACCTGAAAATAACACACATGCCCTTTTCCCGTTCTGTTATGGTTCTGTTGAACATTGCTACGGAGGTGATGTTTGTTCCAGACGCGGATGTCCAACAATTAAACATGCAGTAGGAGCTCTTCTTTCTGTTATAAGATTTTAATCCCACACTAGTGCGTGTAGAGAAAATGTAGCAGCGTACTTGTATAAAGGTGTGTGTATACTGTGAAGGGGGGGGGGGGGGGGGGGGGGGGGGGGGTCGTACATAATTTCTGACTGATTAGAGGGGGGGGCAATAACTAAAATTTACTCCTTTAGGAGGGGGGGTATTACCAAATATTTGGCTACATGAAGCCCATTTTCCAACCCCCCCCCCCTCCTGATAATTATTGCACAGTCCCTTAAATAACGTTTATTTATAGCTGAAAAGCTTGGTAGTTTTTTGGTAACAAACTAAGCTAGTACTAATAGAATAGTTATTGTAATAATTTTATAGTTATAGAACCTTGGTATATATAATAATGTACATATGATCTATAGTATATTTAAATTGAACAATTAAGGGGAACGTTTGATTAATCAAAATGTAATTTTGGAGTAATTTATCTTATACATCGGTTAATATAATTACATCAGTTAGCAATGAGGAAATATTGTGCAGTCTCACAAACGTGATACATTTTCAAACAATTTAAGTAGATTTATAAACATTTTTTCTATATGTTTTTTTTCTTCTGGTTTTTGGAGACACCAGACTCACATGTAGTCCTCTGTTTCTATAATCATGATAAAGTACTTTTCGTAACAGCAGGGACAAGCCACAAGTATTGAACCTTTTTTTTATTGTGAGAAACAAAGGACTAGACTTGGAAATTTTGGTATTGCGTTTGAAAATAAAAAAAAGACAGTCATGTAATATAAAATAAGTTTACGTTTTCTATTATTATAATTCTGAGTTTTGTGTTCTTTTATTCCTCTAAGTACTGGATTTGAGTACAAGTAACTTGAATTTGTAAAAGTTTAATTAATTTACACAAAAGTTTTGAAACCATTGTTTTTACAAAATATTTCTTCTTCGATACGCATTTACTAATTGTACAAAAGGAGTTTTTATCCTGAGTGTAAATAATAAACTTTCGTAGGATATAAATAGGACACAAATGCTTCTAATAATTTCTACTATTAAAATAAAAATTATCTACTCAACTTGAATAACTGGTTTTGTTTGATATATATGGTGTAGAAAATCAAGTATAAAACGGTCCTGTCTTGAAAACTGAATACACTTGTGGTGGATCCAGACCTGTGGGGGGGGGGGGGCTAGTTCCGCCACGATACACTTCCGATTTGTTCTCAGATCTGATTGGCTACTAAAACAGTTGCAGAGAAGGAGCGCTCTGGGTAACTCAGTGGTAACTCTATATTAGCGTATTTGGCAAAGAGGACTTCAGAGCGCATGCTCAACTTTCCAAAACTATAATTAGGCATATAACTTTATGTTCGAAGCCGCTTTAAATTTTTCATTGAAGCAGCACAGGCGATATAAGACATATAATTTCAGCTTGAAATCCGAACAGAACCATTTTAGTGAGTTGTCGTGCCTCCAAACGGGCCGGTTAAAGGCGGAGCGAAGACTCGAGGGGAGAGAGATCCGTCCCAGTCTCCGGCCCAGTAGTCGCGATTCATGGTGCTGACCAAAAGGATCGCGGCCCCTGGGGACAGGAATGGATTATCGCTTCGTTGTCATGGCATTATCTGAGATCAGGCTCCTTAGTTGGGAATAATCGGGTCATATCTGAACATTTCTAAAACTTCTACCCTTGCCTTTAAAAATGCACCCCACCGCTACCTTCTCGAGGGTTCTATGTAGCCTTCGTGGCAGGCGTAGAAAGGGGAGGGAGGATGGGAATTCGGGCGCGAGCGCGTTAGCACAAGAGCGCGAGGAGAGAGCGCGAAGCGCGATCGGCGGGAAGGGAATTCCCCTCCTAGGTTCTGTGCGACACATTATTCTAGTTATACAAACGGGTGAAACACTCAGAGTCAGAGATTCAAGCTAAGCGGGGAAAAACTTTGCAACGTTTGCACGAATTTTGATTTCTGTTTTGTAACTTTTCAGTGTGGTTTTCTGTTTATATTTTTTTTCTTCAGTTTCTCAAATTCTACAAACCGGGAAAGCCTGGGGTTAATACTTGACCGTGGGAGCCTGAATCTAGGCCTGTCCCGGAGCGCTCTGCATCAAAATGGCGGCGGAGAGGTTGTTCGTAAGGGTTTGTTTTCTTCTTGTTTTGCTTTTCACAATTGTGGAAACGAAAAAAGATGACGCAGATAGAGCTAAAGAGAAGGCGGCTGCCGAGAAAGAGAAGAAATACAATACGATCGACACAGTTTTCCTGCTCGTCATGATGTTTCTGTTGATCATCACGGTGCTGACTGTATGGCTGTTTAAAGTGAAACGTTTCCGCTTTCTACACGAAACAGGTGTCTGCATGATATACGGTAAGTTCCTCGCGCTAGAAGTGTTACAGTGAAGCTTTGCCTCGCACTGCAAAAATATTTGTATTTTTTAGACAGATCACGTGGTTTATCTGGCATATGTCAAACTCCCCACAGTGTCAGTCTGTCATAAAATTTTGATTTGTTTTTAATCAAATTTTAAATTCATCAACGCCATCGTTTTGCCCAATTATTTATGAAAATGCAGATTCAACTTGTGTTTCAAACTGATGGATTTTTCATGGTGTGTTTTGTTTTGGTTTTGGTTTTGAAAATTATGTTATAGTTTTCAGGCAGGTGTTTGTTTACAGATCGGTAAGAGGAAGTATTTTTAACATATAAATAGTTTTAGTCAGAAGCATATCCAACCTCATTCCCAGGATCTCTGACATCTTCCCGCCCCCAAGAGCTCTTGGGGGCGGGAAGCCTCTTGGGGGCGGGAAGAGAGAGAGGTTGAAGCATAATTATCACCAGGGTGAGTGAGATACAGTAAACACCCACGTATAATGCACTTATCATTGGCTTTCCCGGGAGTAGACCCCAGGAGACCCTCAGACCCAGGGGTTTAGGTATTCATTACCAAATTTTTAGGTGTACAATTCCCCTATCCCGTGGGCAAAATAAACTATCCAAAGTCAAATAATCCCCTCCTAATCCCTTATAGTTACATTGTAGGTGTCCCGGGGGTGTCCAGGGATCAACACCGGGAAAGTCAATGTAGGAAACTCTTGCTCATACACTACATACCAGGGTGCAATTTCCATGTACCGTTACATTGTTCTTCCCACATCAAAGATGCATGCACCAAAAATTCTATGCCAAAGTACAGATCATTCCAGTATGCTGAACTCTTTTAAAACCTTGGCCAAAGATCTTTGGTGTTAAACTTATGCATAGTATATCCTGGGGCTCGTCGTCTTCGTAGTCTTACTGCGCCTTTCAATAGCACGCAAACTCTGAAGTTCAAAACCCAACTTACATTGTACAATTCGCGTTTTTCACTGCCGTTAATCATAATTATGACGACCAATCAACGGACCGTGAAAAAGAGAAACATACAAAATGGATCGAAATCTACCAATCACAATCCACGGACGTGAACTTTTAAATGAATTACTAATTATTAATGATTGACGGCAGCGAAAAACAAAACCATTGATTGAGCAGAGTTCGCGAGAGTTTGAAAGGCGCAGTAATGGTTACAAGTGCAAACTATTCCTTGACAGTATTTTATGTTTTTGATTTTTCTTAGGTATGGCAATTGGTTTTCTTATCAAATATATTGGAGGAGAAAACAGAGTTTTCCATAACTCAACCTAACTGCACCATCACCAGTCCAACTAAGAAGCTATACATTAGCACTGTGAATGGAAGCCAGTATTCTTATGCGTTATCTGGACTTGTGCAGAAAGGGTCAGATCAGGGTAGTGAACTGGAACAGAAGGTACACAAATCACTACACAAATCACTTCAATTAAAGTGCCCATAACCTTTTTTTATTTTATTTTCTCATCTGAATCTAAACATCACCCAAGGAAATTCCTGCGAAAAAATTTGCTGATTTGCAGAAAATGCGAATTGTTTATGAATTTTATAAAACTTTCAAATTTGCCGCCATTTTGGATCACTATTTGCTTTAGTCTCCCCTGGGTCCTTCTCGGTGCACAAAGGATCTGTACGAAGATTAAGGAACACGTGACATCAGACAAAGGAACTGTGACGTAGATTAAGGAACACGTGGCTTCAAAACAAAGGAATTGTGACGTAGGTTCAGGAAAATGTGAGCCCGTCTGCCTTCTTACAGCGGGACGGGTATACCAAACAAAAATAGGATTTTGAAGATTTGAAACATTCATATTAAAAAATTCGCGTTTTTCTGCAAATCGAAAATTTTTTTCGCACACTTCCTTGGGTGAAGTTTAGATTCAGATGAGAGAAAAAAAAAAAAAGGTTATGGGCACTTTAATTTATGGTTGTAATACATTTTTGTACAGGTAGGATCTACAATCATGTAAATCACTGAGTTTGTAATCCTTTATACCTGCGATCTCATGCCTTAGGCATTAGTCTCACTCCTGCTGGTCGAAAACGTTGATTCTCATGCCAGCTCACACTTACAGACAAATTTCTCACGCCTGGCTGAACAATTTGAGCTATTTACAGCCTTAACTGACACACTTTGGAAAAATATACAATGTAATGTAACTCAAACCAACACGAAGAAACATAGTCCTATAAATAATGCTATATGTCGTGTTTGAATCCTCCAAACCATGTCCGAACGCATTGTGGAACTAGATACGAACGTTAACGTTTCAGAAATCTTCGTATCATCTTTAATTTGGATGTCTTCGGCACGCAACGTTCGGAATAATATTGTTGGAACATCTTCGAATTCCAGGTACTCTGAGGACAAATTCTCACACATTTGACTCGGGAAAAAGTTGGCAGGTATAATCCTTTGAGTGATTAACAAAATCATGAATACGACTCAGAAGGAAGTTCTGATTTGTTTCATCATGGACATGTATGTAGATTACAGACTGAATTCAAATTTAGAATTTTACGCAAAGCGAAGCCCGCTAACAAAAGGTATTTATGGCAGACCTACACTGTACATGTACAGCTGCATGTACCAATTCTCCTGGATATGGACCAAACCTGCTGGTCTCCCTGGCAGGGTTGTCTGATCTCCCCGAAACAGACTGAGGAAAAGCTAAAAATATGTATGTAGTTTCACCAAGTTAATTTGGCCAATTTGGGGAATTTTCGGGAAGGGGGTACAGTAGTTGGGATGCTAGTTGACTTTTTTGTTTGGAATCTGGAGCTTTTTCTTGGTCGTCCTTTTTTGGTGTCAACGAGAGATACCTTTAGGTCAAATTGGCGACCATTTACATACATGTGATGTATGTACATGTTATGACAACAAGAATTGAAGGGGTGCGTGGAAAAAAGCCCTAAGTGACTTTTGGAAAATTTTTAGATAAGCAGCCATAGAAACACCTCCCAGCAATTTTCACACCCTGATCTGGTTTTATTCATTGTCTGAGGAAAACTAGTAATTATTACTTAGTTTTTCTTAGACAATTGATTAAAACCAGATCAGAATGTGAAAATAGTCTGGGAGGTACATTGTACATGTATTCTATTATTCTGCTTATTTCAAATTTTCCCTATTAAGTGACTTAATAGGGCTTTTTTCCATGCACCCTTCAATTTTTGCAGACTAATGTGCTATATATTGTTTTTATGTGTTTGTAGGCTGTGTTCGACCCTGAGATATTTTTCTATGTTTCTGTTACCTCCGATTTATCTTCTATGCTGGATATGACATGAAAAAGGTGAGAATTTATTACATGTGTAAACCTGGTGGCTCACAACACTTTAGTCATTTGACCTTCCAATCTTTGGCATTCTAAGCTAGCCCAATGATGCTTTTAATTAAAAAAAAAAACATTTAGTTTTTATTTGTATTGTTTATCAATGAACAGAATCAGATGTGAATGACGTCAAAATGTGTTTGCCATGGCAACATCATGGGAGGTCAAACATACCCGTTTTTTTGGTGAAAGTTTTTCTTTTTGATGTATTTTTGTCTTCTTGACAAGACAAACATTTTTAACCAATTTTAAAGAAATTATGAAGGTACCTGGTTCAGAGCCACCTAAATTTAAGGTGGCTCTGAACCCTACCTACATAATTTTCTTTAAACAAATTTAAAAATGCCGACTGTTGGTGGATTAGACAAAAAATATATATTATTATCAAAAAGAAAAACTTTCACCAAGTAAAATAAAGTATTTTTACTAGTCAGTTTTAAAAAAGGCTCAAACAATAATTAAAAACTGGTCCCGGATGTAGTTTTGTATGAATTTTACGAGTGGTCTATTTTCCAGTAAAACACTCGTGTCATCATATGATATGTACTGTAAATTTTGTATATTTCAAATCTTTCAGCGGTTTTTCTTCAGAACATTGGTGCAATTCTAACATATGCATTTGTTGGAACAACAGTATCCTGCATGGTCTTTGGGTAAGTTGGTTCAGTGTGTTGTAAAACTAATGTCAGTATGTATTGACGCTTAGGCCAGTTAAGATGCCAGTACTTCACATGAGCGACTCAAATCGATGAATTAAATTCAATGTAAGTAACGGTGTCTCGAATCAATTCGGACGGCTCATTGAATTTGGATCGGCTCAGCCGTTCTTCCCGGCCTGGCTCAGCCGGGAATAACGGCTGTGACCGGCTTTGATTCAGTACGCCGAACTTCACATGAGCCGAAACAAATGCATTAATTATTATAATGTATTTTTTCAATGTAACGCATTTTCCCCCTATTAAATTAAGTTCGGCTGAATTAAGCTCGGTCGTCTGAATCAATCAGTCGGTCTCATTGTAATTGGGTCGCGCCTAATTCGAATTCGATTCGGCTCATTTGATCTAGTACGGCGTCTGAACTGGGCCTGAGTGTAGCACAATGATAGCATGTATCAGTGTACATGCCACATGCCATGCATTTGTTAGTGCATTTAGGGAAAAAATAGTCTTGGGTTAGTACTGATTGACATAAGAATATATGTTATCTAATCCATAATTATTCACTTTATATTATGACTATCATCATTGATAGTATTTCAATATTTCTTATTGAAACGAAAATATAATTAATAATTATTTTTGTCACTTGTACAATGTATACCACACCTGTTGTCCCAATACGGACAAATAACAGAACTTGAGGCACACAGTGTTGCTCTCTGCCCCAGATATTTTAGTTTTTATTTTCTTAATTAATTTATTCTACTACTGACAATGTTTTTTAAATGTTGTATATATTATCATTTTTAATTTTTATCCTTTTGATCCATGTAAAAGCGCATTTGATCATAATTTAAATATGGACATTTGCGCTATAAATTAATTATTAATTTATTATTCTTATGGTAAATACATGTATATTTAGTATTAAAGTTAAAGCCAAGTTTAAAGTAAAACCTTTAATTCGTTGGCAAATGATTTAGCCTGGTGTATTATTTAATTTAAATCCTAATTGATAATCTTCTCATAGTT
>MU825888.1:1149707-1161190 GCA_029204205.1 Desmophyllum pertusum | reverse complement strand
TCTAAATGACTATATTGGAAGTCTGTGTTGAAAAGGTTCACTCGCTCAACAAAAGAATACTCGAATCTTTCACAAAGCCGACTCAGTGCAGCGATCCTACAAATTGTATTGTTCTCTTGTTTCTATTTTCTCGGTTCTTTATCTCTCTGCTGCAAATTACCATAATGTTTCGAATCCCCTCTCGCTGTCTTTCTTTTATGTTTCTCTGCTCGTAACATCTAATACTGTCTTTCTCTGCTGCTTTCCTCACATGTTCCTTCTTCCTCTTAACCTCCATCTCTTCTTCCTCTCTTTCCTTTTATGTTCTGTTCTCTCTCTTCTTTCCCTCTCCTCATACTCCTGTAGTTCTCTTCCTAAAATGTTCTCGCCTCAAGCCTTTCTCTTCTTTCCTAACTCCCTCTTCTCACTCCAACAATGTTCTTTCTCTCCTCTTTCTCTCTCTCTCCCAAAGACATCAATGAACGAACAACTAACAATGCGGCTGCGAAAAGACCCAATCTTATCAGCCCTTTCCCACAACCTACATGAAAAAACAGTGCAATAAAAACCTCAAACCTAACCACCGGTAAGCGGACGACCCGGCGAACTACGAGAACGCTAAACGGAACAGCCGGGGCGATACGAACGAAACGTACGGTACAGAGCGCGGAGGAGCGAATACTTAACGAAGCCGAAACGCGAACGGAGACGTAACACACGCGAATAGAGGTTACACTAGTACGGCGGGTTGGTACGTAAGCGTTTTACGGGCACGACGGACTGTCCAAAAAGAACTTATATCCTAAATATACACATAGGTAAACGGGTTACCTACCAGGTAAACGGCGACGCCCGACGAAACGCCTAACAGAAGGTAACGTACGCCCGAAACTAGAAACGGCGACAACCAGACCAAGAACAAGACCCAGGTACGGTCAAGGACGTCGTCCAATACGGCCCCTCTGGCTCTTGGTTTCCTCTACGACGAGCGCGTCGCCGCAACGACGTCTGTGTGGTCAAATATACGTCCAGTGTACCTAGGTACAGTGCGCCACGGATAGTAGCGGCGTTACGAAACGCAACGTCGTACGCCGACGCGAAATACGCGACGGCGTCACTCAGAACGGCGACCGGAACGAACGGCGAGCGCGGGAGAAACACACCTGAGCTCAAGTGGCTATCAAGTAATAAACGCACGGGGGAGGGGGGTAAAAAAATATTTGCACCTTATTCAATCACTACGTCAGTATTGTAACTGGACAAGAATAATAATACACAGGTTAAAAAAAATAAAAATAAAAAAATAAAAAAATCACCTAACGCACAATCGTCCGATACCACTCCTAGTTTTACTTCACCTGACTGGGAGATTGAAAAGACGACGCATCAAGCGCAGTAGCGGACATCCTGGTTTTCCGTATAAACAATAACCATGTCCGCTTCGATGAGACAATTTGCCGATCCTCGAGGATAATTGGCTTTTCAGTGATAACAATTAAGTTCAATAAAACGCATGATTCTGATTGACAAACTAACAAAAGACCATGCAATTCAACGAAGACTCTACGGAACAAGTAAATAGCGTGGCAATGCGGACTCACCCCTAGGGACCTGTCATGGCTAATGCGTTCTTATGGCTCAATTGAAGAAAAGCTTGAGCGCGACGGCAAGATCCAGAGTTTTTACGCACGGTGTGCTGATGCTGACTACCCTGCGAGCAGTTGGTTTCTCTGCGTCGAACGCTAAGCTACGAACGGGAGAAACCACTGCAAGCAACCGTTCGTTCCTTGTACAAGCCGCCGTCGCAGCGCCATGGACGAATAAATTAACTTTGAACCGGTGAAACCAGGTTTGTAACTTGTTTAGGCTCTCGCGCATGCACTCACCTCACATAACTGCTGCGAACTTGCGAGCCCGCTATGTAGAAATCAACATGGCGTCCAAGGCTACAAAGTCTGCGAACAATTTATATGATGAAGCTTTGAAAACTGTTCTCGAGGGGTTGAAATCCTTAGGGATTAACAAAGCTAAAACAGGAACAAAGGCAAGCTCTTTTTCGATTTTTTTCGAAGGTCAAGATACAATGCCCATACTTCCCACGAGACATGGAAAATCCCTTATTTATCAAATGGGCGGTTCTGTTGGATGGGAAAATGAAGCTGAAAGACCAACCACTTGTGGTTGTTGTTTCCTCACACTGAAGTCATTGATCGCCGACCAAATAAGAGAGTACGAACGTTTTGGTCTCTCATCATGCAAAATAGAGGCTGCAAATATAGATTCACATCAACAAGGAATGTAATTTTCTATGTGCTCTTTGCAAGTGCTGAAAGTCGTCGTGTCCTTCGCGGCCAAATCACTGCTTCGTTCTTGGGAAATAGAGGAAGTGAACGTCAATTGCATCACGTGGGGCGTGACGTAGACGCGCGATGCTCGATGGAAAAGCGAACGGTTGCTTGCAGTGGTTTTTCTACCGTTCGTAGCGTAGGGCGTCGACGCAGGCAGAGAAACCACACTGCTTCGGCAGGGTAGTATGCTGACCTACCAAGCAGCTACACTGTTGTTTATCAACACATCAAATAGAACTACTGGAGAATAGTACAGACATGCCGAGTTTAGTAGGCCACATCAAGCGCGCCTATTCCGACTTCTTTTGAGCTAACTGATTTGTCATTTGGCAAACTATAAAATACACATAGAAAACAGAAGACCAGAAAGCATTCCCCGTGTCCTTAAAGTTATGGAAAGGGAAGGGATTATATTGGTACCATCCGCGCCGAACGATAAACTTTACCATGGAACTATCGACAAACAATAACCTGCCGTTCTACGGCCAAGGCATGGAGATCTGGACGCAGAGAGAGGCTGCCCTGCCATATAACAACAATGCATGTGGTTTATCAGAAAACAACAACACTGACAGGCTCCTCCTTCACTGTCATAGTCATGTGGATCACGTAGGTATAAGAGACCCGGGGGGGGGGGGGGTACTCCCTTATATAAAGCTATACGGGTATAGTGCGGCGCCAAAGGGTATGGTTTTTGAGCCGTTTTGTACTGAAAACGGGTATAGATTTTGACCACTTTGGTCTGAAATAGGGTATGTTTTGCCTACTGGTCTGAAATAGGGTATAGATTTTTGCCATTTTGACTTTAAAATGGGGACATTTTCCCCAAAAATTTTAAGGGGTCAGGTCTGAAATAGGGTAGGGAAAATCATATATTTTGGTCCTGAAATATAGGGTAAGGGTTTCAAGAAAGCGTTCCGCACACCCCCACACCAAATTTTTGGGGAGTACCCCCCCCCCCCCCCCCCCCCTCCCGGGATAAGAGATCGCAGTCCTCTGACCGCCCTTTCGTCATTTGGGGAACTGTGTTCATAAAGCGAATGGCAAATGTTTCTTAATCCGTCTCTCGCAAGGCAGACAATACCTGTCCGAATCATATATTCCCATTAATAAAGATCAGAAAATCAGTGGATGCTGTATTTTGGTCCTGAGGAGGCAACTGATCGACCCCAGAAGGAAAATCTGGATCCACCTTCAACCGATTTACACCAGTTCCAAAACTTGGTGACAGGTCAAGGCTCGTGAGACAAAGCACTACCCTTGGTGTAAGAAACAATGCGTAAGTCTACAAGTTACAAATGCTACTCCAAATAACCACCATAGCTGAAACTAAGTTAATTTTGAAGTAAAAACCGTCAAATAAATGACTTTTTCTTCCTCGGTAAGCGAAATGGAAGTGGTGTTCCCACGGTGGTCCGCATTAATGTTACGATGAGTATACGGTTTATTCGCACCGCTTATTTCCCGGCCTCAGAAAAACTTTTGCGAGTTCAAATCTTTAGTCCAGTTTTACTATTTTATCCTTCAAAAGAAATTCGTCTTTGACTTTCATCAATATTCCCGAAATTGCTTCGCACAGAGGAAGAAATGTTAACGCCATTACAGATGCGCGATATCACGGATCGACGCTCGAGCTACTGAATTTTCTGGTTATCTTTTAGCAGCGATGGAGATAGGTTCTCGGTAAAATTTGGTCGAATTGCTAGTTGGCTTTGACCGGCGGATTAAATAGCCTTTGGAAGTCGGCCTGCTAGAAGTGCGCGGACAAATTTCAGAGCTCTTGATCAATGACTCTCACAGTCCCACTTTATACTTCGCTCGTTTGAGATTACAAAATCCATCGTCTTTTTCGTATTTATCGACGATCGCTATAAAATGGTATAGTATACCTTTCTCTAAATCTGGGGTGTTGCTGCAACGGCCAATAACGCACCTGGAAGGAGTTTCTACACACTTTTCGAATGTGTATCGGCATCTTCCTAAAGGAAATGAGTGGACGCGAAGGATCTAAGGTTCCCGGGCTAACGTCACAAGCCGCTAAAACTCATCCCCAGTCAAAACGCGGTCGGTGAACAAAAATGGAGGCGTTTTTGGTGACTTTGCCGGGGCACAGAAAATCGAGGATTCAACCAAATCCAAAACAAATTTCGCAGTTAAGTTTCAAATAACAAGTACATTTATTTAAACGAATAAAAATTTTGTGGGTTCGAGAGAATCGCTTACCGTAAAAGCTCTATTAAGCCCCCGGGGGACTTATTTAATTTCAGGCCTCAAGAAGGGGGTGGGGGGGGGGGGGGGCTTATTAGAGAGGGAGGTCTTAATAGAGAGGAGGGGGGCTTATTTCAAATCATAAATTTTCAAGAAAATTCACATTAATTTTTCAAACTTTACCATTACACCACTAACTAAAACAGAACAAGAAATGGGTTATATATGACCGTCTTACAAAGGAAACGTCATTTATACCCTAACTCGACGATAGTTCTGCAAATTAAAGACCACGTTTCAATACAAAGTGACTGAAACGCCAGAAAATATTGCTGAAAAGTCATTTACATCAGCCTGACGGAAGGATAGGGGGGGGGGGGGGGGAGGGGGGGGGCTTATTACAACATCTGACTTCCAAAGGGGTGGCTTATTAGATAGGGGGCGGGTGGGCTTAATAGAGAGCGGGGGCCTTCTATAAATTTTTAAATAGAATCTTTTCGGTATTTGTGTACATAGAGTTAGTTGCCCAATACACTGACGGTTCTACGGAACTTTTTAAAAAAAGCTTTTACGCCTGCCTGCACAATGGATAACTTTGACTTATTTGATCGTTTTTTTTGCCATTGACTAGCCCTTTCCCGTCCTACACTATTTTCTTTTCTTCACTCTAGTTTTTTCGTTTGATCCGGCTATGTTGCTTATCACCATGTTCATTTATCTGTCCGTTTATCCTTAAAGCCAGTACGCTATTACTTACAAAACTTGGCTGTAAATTAATTATTAAATAAATGTTACACAATGATGAAGCATTTCATGCAATCATTCCTTGCTGTGGGGTGTGTCGGTTACTGTTCCTATGTTGCCTTTGCCTTGCTATGCGATTACAAGCTTTTTCCAGACTTTCTTCCCCGGCCACAAAATTCATTCCATTGTGTCTTGGTAAGCCGTTTTCGTTAACCGTTTATATTTACCTAATTATTGAATTTTTATATTTCTGGTAATACATCACATCTTCTTCTCTAATCGTGTTGGAAACTGAAAATGATTGAAACACAAACCAATCCTCCCGACTTCACAACTCTACGCCATTTCATCCAATAGCTCCTTCAGCCTTTTGACGTGGTTTTTTTAACCGTGGTGGAACACCGCCAAATGCGATGGCGGCCCCGTCCGTAACAGCTATCTGCCAAATTGTATGTAATCGTTGATTTGGACCTCAGCACACCCACAAAAACAATTCCTGTATACTCCCTTCTTGCTGCCTTTCTTTGAGAATTTCTTCTGACGAATCTAAAGCATTCAATGTTGGTGATGAACTTCCTCTTCAACAATTCTTCTCCCCCAACCAGGACATGTTCCCGCACCAACATCAAGGATTCTAGAATCTTTCTGAAAAATTTCAGCTGGTTTAGAGCGTGTTTGCCTAATATTTCTGCTCTCCAGTTTCGTGTCCGACATACCCTCTATTGGCTTTTGACATCCTGGGCAAAATGGAAAATACCACAAATTAGTAAAAATCCATTGGTACGCTAATGAGAATGGAGGACAATCTGATTGGCGGAGCTACCTGCTGTACTATCAGCAATTAGTGTTTGCAGTGGCTGGCACGTTCTCGTCATACAACATCTGCGGTTATGTTTCTTCGTGTACCGTTTCTCCCGAAGTTTCAGATGGAGGATTTAGAGTTATTACAGCGAGACAATTGTTATGATTTTATTAAAACGATTAGTAAGCTTCCCGCAGTCGTAGATTAGCTTGTTTCCTAATAAAGCTCCGAAAAGCCACAGAGACATTTCGACTGCAAGGAGTCCGTCTTTCGGTGATCAGGGTCTAGTCTCCATGAAAAACAAGAAACCCTGACGGGATTACAAGCGGCCACATTTCCCGGGGGGGGGTGGGGGCACTCCCTTAGTTGCGCTATATAGGGAACGTAACGCAGATGGACAGGGTTATGGTTTTTTGAGAAATTTTGGTCTGGAAACAGGGTTATATTACCAAAAGTGCATTTTTGGGTATCAGGTTATCAGGTTTCCCAGGACGTTGGCAATGAAGATCGGTTATAATTGATATACTCTGGGCCATAGGGTAGATGAAAAGATGAAGTAGTCAGACGAAAAGAAACGCGTAAAGGAGTGTTTTAAAAAAGCTTTACAACTAACAAACTCGCAGTGTGGCTGCCCCCTTAGTAGTTTAGCCTTTTGGGTTAGAAAGAAAATCGTTAAGAATCGTCCGGAATAGGGTATCTTTTTTCAACATTTAGGGCCTGTTTACATGGAGGGAGGGGGACCCGGGAACCCGGGTCACCCTCCCTCCCATGTAAACAGGCTACCCCTAGTCTGGAAACAGGTGCGCAAAATTAGGGTTGTTATAGCCCCAGCGGCACACCCCCACCAACATTTTCATCTGGGGATAGAACCCCCCCGGCAGCCAGACTTATCACCTTGCAGCGGGAGAAAGCAACAATGCACCCCTCACTCCCCTACGCGTCCAGGTTTACTCTGCAGGAGTCATTTTCTCCCGCCCAATCTAAGAGTCAAACTTCCGAACCTGCGCCAGGCCTAGTACGGAAAAAACGTAGACTGGGTTATTGCCCATATAATTGTTGGCTTGCACAGCCCTAGCGGAAGATTTGAGCCTTACTATAGCGTCAAGTTATACTCAATGTGTTAGAAAACTTTTAGCTAATGTCAATTAGCCATCATAATCAACAAGGGGCACGAGATGCATGTTATTACGCCCTCAACGTGACAATAAATTGTGAATCAGACATAATATAGCTGTGGAAATTGCCTCACTGTAAGAAAAAAAACTCGTTTTTTTTTTTTTTATTTTGTTTTTTTTCTGGGACTGAGTTATTATCGTTCGTTTCAATACACAGAATTGGTAGGGCTAGCGCCCGTAAGGCGAAAATCTCCCAAAACCCGTCCCATAATTCTTTATGCAAGCGCCGACATCGATAGCCCATATAGCCGAGCATAGGTCCGCCTTAATAAATGTGAACCCAAAAAATGATTGCAGTATGATATAGTTTAAATATACAACTCTAAATACGTCGGCTAGTTGAACCCTATAAACAGCTACTAGAATTTTTATCAATGAACTTATATTGGATATGCCTCACTTCCGATTCAATACACAACAAAATGACGGAACTTTGCTAGACAAGCACCCTCATAGAAAGAAAGATCAGGAGACAGATAATCCTCGGTTTAAAGTAGTCCATGTTTCAAGATGACTTAGCTCCAACTCAACTACTGATTTAAAAGAGTAAATCGTTGCCATTTCTATGAATTTCAACAAAGTTTATGCTCGTGTGTGGTGACCTTCTTATTTTTGAATTCTGTTTCCATCCCATTTTTATGTAAAGACTAGAGCAATCAGGCAAGACCTAACCGACTATGCATAAACATCTTTACCAATATTTTCCACAGGCCCCCAGTTAGAGGATAAATAGAGTGATCACTAATTGACGACTTTTGTCGCAGTTTCAGATTTATATAGCTAATACGATGGACCTTTGTATGAGTCGCATCACTTCAATTCGAAGTCTATTTATCTACAGCAGCTGATCACGGCTGTATGTGCAGTTACTACATTACTTCGCATACATCTAAAGTAACCCGACTGCATTTTTTTTTTTTTTTGCAATCGGGACGACAACACACATGAATGCAAGCAAAACAATAAACAAGCATGGAATAAACGCAAGTAACCGCAATTAACGAAATCCTATGCCTCCCTTGTAGTCATTTCAAGTTCATCAAGTTTCATTTAACTGAGCCTGCATAGCTAAGAAAGGACGACTTTTTGTTTGTTAGTATCCAACTACATTCTGCAAACCTCTGCCATCAGCCCACATACAATGATTCAACGACGCCATTACACAGATATTCCTAAAGCTTTATTAAAAGAATCACTGTTTCTTAATGCACATATTTGTGACTTTACTACCACGGCCCAAGGTATTCTGAATTTATTCCTACTATCTCTTGTCAGGAAAAGACGATATTAATAAGCCTTAACGTTCTCTGACTTCATAGAGTTAACTTTAAGAATAGCTCAGCGTCACCAGATTTAGTTATAAAAAAATAATTCACTTAGTTTCTTATGCCACACATATTCTTGCATTTCTAGACAGATAGTCATTTGAAATCTATTCTAATCTCCTTCCTGCTAGGAATGAGTGCTGACAATGTTATTACAAACCTTCCACGACAAACGATTAATCAAGCCATTCATTCCAGGCGACTATACATAGGTTAAATTTAAGAATTACTAGTAAGTAGAAACTGAACAAATCCATATATCTACTAAGTGCCATCAAACCTTAATGACCCAATAAGTTCATTCTGAAAAACCATACCTCTAATTTATTACTGAGCCCCATTAATACCACTTAATCCAAGGACAATAATCACGATTTGAACCAAAAACACTATACCACGCCAGGGCATATCCGGTGAATATCGCTAGACTGCCCGATCTAGGCTAAGAGAAATCCCAATGCGGATGGCTTCATGATCATAGCACTAATTACCTCTATTGCATCATCTTTACATGACCAGAGATTGCGTCATGTCAACCGTAGGATCGAATAACGAGGTGGGAAAGGTCAACAAAAACAAAATTTAGCACAGTTAGCAACAACACCACTGTTCACTGCCTATGGGACATTTGTATTTGCTTTTTCCAACTGCGATTACTGTAATAAACTAAATACATCTACGCACTTAATACACGACACTACAGAAAGATTAATGTGCGAATTAAAAATTAAGAGGTTCCTAATTAGCTCCATTCACCAAAAAGAGTCCAGTCAAACAAATAATAACGGAAAAAAAGGGTTAAACAAGAGAGGAGAAGAGAGGTACGCATTAAGATACAAAATGATCAGTCTAAAGTGGGAGAGAAGGAAAAATAAAACAAAAAGCAACAAAATACCAAAAAAAAAAAAAAACCAAAGAGAAATTCTCTACTTGGCTAAGTTTCAGGACCGAGATGCGATAAGATCATGTCAACCGTAAAGCGGACTAAGGCTAGCGACACCCCCCCCCCCCCTGAAAAAAAAAAGGGTTCATTTCTTGAAGCGGCCGCGTGCGTATGGGCCCGACCCTTAAAAATTATGTCGAATAAAAATGAATGAGCATTATTTCTTTTTTTTTTTTTTTTTTTTATGTTGTACATTCACACACTTGTTTTTATCACCAGCCCCGGCGTCGGGAAATGAGCCCACGCGCACTCATGTTGACGACAACAACAGACAGAAACCCTCGTGACAGAAAAATTGCCGTGACCAACCCAAAATTAAAGGTGGATCTATTACACGATCGCGTACGGCGTAATAACCTGGTAATTAGCCAGTCATTCCTATAAAACGCCAATACATATTATGAGCATGATGAAATATTGGATCAAAATCATCATTTTTCACGAGTCAAAAAATTCGTTGAATTGATCGAAATACACTCAAGGTTACCTATCGCGTGACACGGAGTGGAGGAAGCTCTTGACTGCGGCTTTACTGAATGTCATGGATATTTGTAGAGGAGCCCCGGTGGCGGAAATGTCGACTGTGGCAGAGTAATCGACTGTGATTTCGAATTTATCATGATTCGCCAAAGTTCTCTGTGACGATTAGAGGACATTATCGATTGTGCCTCGTAAATTGTGGGATTAGCTACCATTTATATCCACGGCCACAATGACAATGCAAATTTCAGAGTAACACCATTTCCCAAGATGAAACGATGAACACAGCTGATGAACACATGGATTACAGTGAGTAGTAGTTGAAACGAGGAAAACACAAATTGGAATTGGATATTGGAACTTTGAAACCTCGACGAGATTATAATATTATTCCGTTTAGCTTTGAGAATGCATACGTACGTCTTACTCACGTGCAAACGTCGTGATGTATCGTTGAAATAAAGGTTTCTTAGAGTATCGAAAATCTTATCTAAAGGCCGCATTTCAGGGCATTTCAGTCGCCTCGAATAGTTTACTTGATTCGACTGGGTCGCAATATGGAATGCAACGTGTTTTACTTTGCTATTTGGCTTATGTGTGCTGTTTGAAGCGATTTCAGCGAATGTCTTGGGGATTTGTTGGGCCTTGGATTTGTAACACATGTACCGCATTGTAAATCAAAGCAGAAATTCAAGCTATTTTAAATAGTACATCTCCGACCCGCCCTCTTCCGTCATACTCCGAAGACAGCTTCTTTTTAGGAAACCATAAGATCGTCAAAATGTTGTTCCCTTCTGTTGGTACAGCCATTATCCATGATTTTTCTCAATGTTTGAAATTAACAGAACTGGTTATGTGAAACCAGCTTGCGATATTGTTCAACGGCGGTTCAAGTAGACAATTACGGGAGCAATGCAATTACTCCCCGTGCTGAGATAAAAATTAGCTATTTTACATATTCAAAGAATTCTGTCACGCAACGAAGACCGGGCCCTTACACTACCAGGGTCGGTACTTGGCCCATATTTGGGTTATAGCCGGGTGCAGCTGAGGGTTTGGTGAAACTTGTCCTGACTCCTGGTTATAGTGGCAAAAAAAAAAACCCCTTAAAATAACCCACCCTGGTTAGGGCAAAAACCTCCATTTTAGGGACCTGTTTATGAGGGAAAACGGACAAAAAGACACACTCTAGTGTTCTAAAACACAAGTGTAGGATACCGACAACAATAGCATTTATCTTGTCCTTGCAAAATAATGATGTGATGTTGACGTGATGAGCTGCTAAAGAATCGGCAAACTCCTCCGTGACAACAAGAAAAGACTCGTGATACAATACCCTGCTTCTTACCAGACTCGCATCCTGGAATTATATACACTGTTCAGGGCTTGGAGAGGGACCAAAAAACCATTACCCATTCCAGCGGAATCCGGCCCCGTAAAGGCCACATAAGTGAGTACCCCCCCCCCCCCCCCCCCCCC
>MU825888.1:1006946-1149207 GCA_029204205.1 Desmophyllum pertusum | reverse complement strand
AGGTCAGCATCTACCCTGCGAGCAGTGGTTTCTCTGCGTCGAACGCTACGCTACGAACGGTAGAAAACCACTGCAAGCAAACCGTTCGCTTTTCCATCGAGCATGCGCGTCTACGTCACGCCCCACGTGATGGCAATTGACGTCACTTCCTCTTATTTCCAAGAACTGAAGCAGTGATTTGGCCCGCGAAAAAAGGACACGAAGACTTCAGCACTTGCAAAAGAGCACATAGAAATTACATTCCTTGTTGAGTGAATCTATATTTGCCAGCCTCTATTTTGCATGATGAGAGACCAAAAACGTTCGTACTCTCTTATTTGGTCGGCGTCTCAATGCACTTCAGTGGAGAAAACAACAACCACAACGTGGTTGGTCTTTCAGCTTCATTTCCCATCCAACAGAACCGCCATTTGAATAAAATAAGGGATTTTCCATGTCTCGTGGGACAGTATGGGCATTGTATCTTGACCTTTCGAAAAAAATGAAAAAGAGCTTGCCTTTGTTCCTGTTTTAGCTTTGTTATCCCTAAGGATTTCAACCCCTCGAGAACAGTTTTCAAAAGCTTCATCATATAAATTGTTCGCCAGACTTTGTAGCCTTGGACGCCATGTGTGATTTCTACATAGCGGGCTCGCAAGTTCGCAGCAGTTATGTGGGTGAGTGCATGCGCGAGAGCCTAAACAAGTTACAAACTGGTTTCACCGGTTCAAAGTTAATTTATTCGTCCCATGGCGCTGGACGGCCGGCTTGTTCAAAGGAACGAACGGTTGCTGCAGTGGTTTCTCCCGTTCGTAGCTTAGCGTTCGACGAAGAGAAACCAACTGCTCGCAGGGTAGTCAGCATCAGCACACCGTGCGTAAAACTCTGGATCTTGCCGTCGCGCTCAAGCTTTTCTTCAATGAGCATAAGAACGCATTAGCCATGACAGTCCCTAGGGGTGGAGTCCGGCATTGCCACGCTATTTACTTGTTCCGTAGAGTCTTCCGTTGAAATTGCATGGTCTTTTGTTGTTTGTCAATCAGAATCATGCGTTTTATTGAACTTAATTGTTATCACTGAAAGGCCAATTATCCTCGAGGATCGGCAATTTGTCTCATCGAGAGGCACATTGTTATGTTATACGGAAAACCAGGATGTCGCTCTCGTTGATGGTCGTCTTTTCAATCTCCTCAGTGAAGAAAACTGGGTGTCGGAGAGTGCGTAGTGATTTTTTTTATTTTTTATTTTTTATTTTTTTTAACCTGTTTATTTATTCTGTCCAGTTACAATACTTGCGTAGTGATTGATGGAGAGGTTTTACCTTTTTTCTAGCCCACTTGGCCAGGGCCGTACCTGTAGGTGCCTGTGGCTGATAAGATGGGTCGCATTGTTAGTTGTTGTTTTTCATGTGTCTTTGGGAGAACATAAATTTGAGCGAGTCGTGAACCTTTCAAACAGACTTAGTCAGGTTCAGGGTTCACACTTGCTCACATGTCTTTGACTTCAGTGGGACGTTGAACCAATGGCCTTCCTGTCTTCAGACTTTCATACGGGGGTATGAAAAGGGTGGGCGAGAAGTCATATAGGAAGCTGAAATTTTTTAACAGATTGATCGAATGGGGTTTGAAAATAAAATTGGAACAAACGTTACTTTTGTCCAGCCTGGTAGTCCCTGTATATAATGACCGGCCGGCTTTAACCTTCGATTATCTTAAAAATTAAATGGAAATGAGCATAAAGAAAGTGCCGTACATAGACTTGATGACAATCTACAGTGATTCAGAGGTGTTTAAAAGTGGACGCCTACCAACAGTGCATTGTACATTTGAAAACTTATATAACTTGCAGTGACTTGCAGTATATATCAATAAGAGGCCGCCATCTTGGATAACCGAGTGGACACTGGGCACGAGTCTGAACAATATCTTCGCTGTCATGCTGGGTTTTTTTTTTTGAACGGCATGTTAATTATATGTTCATGTTAATTGATAGCGGATAGATGTAGATCTTAATGAGACTCTCAGATAGATTTCTCAAGAAATTGAGGCTAAAACTCAAAAGTAGACTGCAAAACAGTCGTATTTTCTGCGTTGGTTTTTCAGTCTAGGCTAAAAGCGAACTTGTGAACATTAACCACAGGGTACCCACTATAGCCACTTTTCACGAAATTGTAAGCCCAATAAAATGAGTTATAGAAGAGATCATACGGGAACCGGTCCTATAAATATTGATTGTTATGTCCTAATCTACATTCTTGCAAATTTTGCCGTGCTTTTGTCCGGTTAGCCTGCGAACAAGCTCTCTTGGGGTTTTGCTACCAAACCCCTACCCCCCCCCCCCCCCCCCCCCCCCCCCCCCCCATCCCTAAAAAAACCCCAAGAGAGCTTGCTCGCAGGCTATTGTCCGGACTGTCACGATCTTCTCGTTTATCTACCTGACTAGTTGAACAATCGCAAGTTGGTTCACACGGAACGTTCTGTTTCAGTATTTCAAACATGGAAAAAGATGAATATAACAAACACGAAACTTTTGAAGATCTCATGGATTTCTACAAAGAAATAGCTTCAGAGTACAGGGCCGTAGCTAGAATTTTTTGAATGGGGGGCAATGAAGCGAGTGCCGAAGGGCGCGAGCCGCTAGGGGGGTCTGGGGGCATGCCCCCCTCAGAAAATTTTGAAATCTAGAGGCTCGGAAATGCTATTTTGAGCATTTTCCATGAGATATTTTGTCAAAAAATCAATCTCGATTCAGTGTAAAATGACAGGTATTTTTAGTGCTTACAGCAATATTTCCGAGGTTTTGTTACCTTGATACATACCGTATATTGGCCTTAGTTACACTAAACATTTTATTAGTCTATTTCGTGTGTAAAAGATGTCTCCAGTTGGATTTACGCTCCAAAATATATTTCTCAATCAATCGTAAATGTTCAAATTAGTATGGTACCGGGCAGTCAAAATATAACTACTTACTTAGTTACCTAAGAAGTAAGAAGTTCTCGCCTCTTCGTTCCCCATCATCTTGATTAATATGCCGAGCAAAATCTGGGGAGATGGAGTACCAAGCCTTTGAAATGTTCAATCTTGTTTTTGAAAGACCCTCGGCATATATTTTTATCAAGAAGGCGGCTGTTTGAACGCGAAAAAAAACATACGCAGTTTTCGTTTTTCAGAAAGCATTACCCATTCTTGGGGGGGCAACTGCCCCCCTTGCCCCCCCGCTAGCTACGGCCCTGGAGTATGACAAGGTACTTTTAAAATTTCTTAATTCTGCTTTAATTTAGAATGCGATACTCATCAGTCAGAGCTACGTCAGTTACAAATCCAAGGCCCGATTAATACGTTGCATTTCAGTCGCGTCGAATTCAAGTCCCCAAAAATTCGTTGAAATCATGATCTTCAAATCAGCACAATGCCCACACAAATAGCAAAGTAAAACACGTTGCTTTCATATTGCAACGAAGTCGAATCAAATACATTCGACGCGACTGAAATGCGACGTATAAATTAGGTCTCTAGCGACCTTAGCATTCTCAAACCCCTAAGCGAAACATACACATATTACAAGCTCGTCGGGGTTTCAAAATTCCAATTCCAATTCGTGTTTTCTCGTTTCAACTACTGATCCATTTGTTCTTCAGCTGTGTTCATCGTTTTATCTTGGGATCGGAATCATTATAATGTGTTACTGAAATTTGCATTGTCATTGTGGCCGTGGATATAAATGGTAGCTAATCCCACCATTGACGAGCACAATCGATATGTCCTATCGTCACAAGAACATTTGCGATCATGATAAATCGATCTCAGTCGATTTCCGCCACAGTCATTACCGCCACCTCCTCTACAAAATCCATGACATTTAGTAAAGCGTAAAGCCGCAGTAAGCTTCCACGCCGTGTCACGCGATAGATGGGGGTTGGTGAGGTTTGGTAACATTGAGTGTATTTCATCAATTAAACGAATTTTGACCGTGAAAAATGATGAATTTGATCCAATATTTCATCATCTCATAATATGTAGTGGCGTTTTATAGGAATGGCTGGCTATTACCAGTTTTACACGTCGGGAGAGCAACCTTTTGGGATGTCACGCAATTTTTCTGTCACGTGGGTCAAATGGAAATGGCGTCCGGTCTTCGTAGAGCGTGGGCTTATTTTCCCGAACAGCGGCTGGTAATCGAGCCTAGAAATAATGCTCTCATTTTTTTCACATAATCCTCGAATTAGCGCCCGGGGCGCTTATTTCAAATTTCAGGTTTTCCCTTGTCAAGTCTGTAATTGAACCAGTTATATTTTATACAAATTTATTTCTGGGTAAGAAAATCTGGAGTAATTCTGCCTTATCTTACTTCATACATTCGTTTCGACTGCATTTAAGGAGAGGGGTGGGTTTATTTCATGATTCTATGGGGGCGCGAGGGGGGCGCTTATTCGAGGATTTACGGTAATTTTTTTTCATGGAAATAGGGCCGAACAGACTGTCGGCCCATTTCCACTCGCTTGCGCTTCGCGCTCGCTCCAACTAACCTGACCGAAAGACGGACTCCTTGCAGTCTAAATGTCTCTGTGCTTCGGAGCTTTACTCGGAAAAAAGCAAGGAAAAAGCTAATATACTGCGGGAAGCTTAATAATCGTTTTAATAAATATTCATAACAATTGTCTGCTAGCAACTCTAAATCCACCACTGAAACTTCGGAGAAACGAGAAGAAAACTGCAATTTGTAGACGACCTCCAGCCACTGCACACTAATGGCCGATAGTATACGAGTAGCTCAGCCAATCAGATTGTCTCATTTTCATTAGCGTACCAGTGGATTTTTAACTAATTTGTAGTATTTTACATTTTACAGGATGTCAAAGCCAGTTAGAGGGTATGTCGCGACACGAAACTGGAGCCAGAAATATTAGCAAACGCTCTAAACCAGCTGAAATTTTCAGAAGATTCTAGAATCCTTGATGTTGGTGCGGGAACAGGTCTGGTTGGAGAAAGAATTGTTGAAGAGGAAGTTCACCAACATTGATGCTTTAGATGCGTCAGAAGAAATTCTCAAAGAAGCAGAAAAGAAGGGAGTTTACAAGAATTGTTTTGTGGGTGTGCTAGGTCCAAATCAACGATTACAATTGGCAGATAGCTGTTACGACGCCGCCATCGCAGTTGGCGTGTTCACGTTAAACCACGTCAAGGCTGAAGGAGCTATGGATGAAATGGCGAGAGTTGTGAAGTCGGGAGGATTGGTTTGCTTCACGATTAGAGAAGATGTGATGTTTGAACCAGAGTACGGTTACCAAGACAAAATGGATGAATTGTGCCGGGGAGAAAGTCTGGAAGCTTGTATCGCAGAGCAAGGAACAGTACCACAGCAAGAATGATTGCATGAAATGCCTTCATGTACATTTACCAAGTTTTGTAAGATGTACTGCTTTAGTATAAACGGACAGATAAATGAACATGAAGCACTAAGCCGGGATCAAACGAAAACGAGAGTGGACTATAGTTTAGGACGAGGCTAGTCAATGGCACGATCAAATAAGTCAAAGCTATCCATTACAGGCGTAAAGCTTTTTTTAAAGTTCGTAGACCGTCAGTGTATGCAACTCTATGTACGCAAATACCGTAAAAGCTCTATTTAGCCCCCCCCCCCCCCCCCTCTCTATTAAGCCCCCCTATCTAATAAGCCCGCCTTTGGAAATCAGATTTTGTAATAAGCCTCCCCTCTCTATTAAGCCCCCTTTCCTTCCGTCAGGCTGATGTAAATGACTTTTCAGCAATATTTTCTGGCGTTTCAGTCACTTTGTATTGAAACGTGGTCTTTAATTTGCAGAACTATCGTCGAGTTAGGGTATAAATGACGTTTCCTTTGTAAGACGGTCATACGATAACCCATTTCTTGTTCTGTTTTAGTTAGTGGTGTAATGGTAAAGTTTGACACACTTGTACGAAACAAAATTCGTGCACACGACCACTGCGGAAAAAAAAAATTCCTGCAAGGCACTACCTGATAGGCTGACACACGCAACTTCAGAAAAAAATATCATGCACACACGTGCCCCGTGAAAAAAATTGTTCGCGCATGAAAGGGCTTGGAAAAAAAAAACATATACCAAATCCCCCCCCCCCCCCCCTCAGAAGTTAAATGGTCCACCCCTTACCATAACTTAGGGTACTACAGTGGAACCTCTAGTAAGCGGCCACCCTCGAGGAAATGACAAGTGGCCGCTTATTAGGGGTCGGCTGTTTAACCGGGTTTCGTCATAAATTAACATAAAGCGTGGAAGAAAATCAAAAGATTGGTGGCAACGGAATCACATCAAGACGATAACTAGTAATACGTGACTCGCAGGTCCTCGCGAAGCTGGGATGGGATTAATTATCTTGGGATGGGATTAATTATTTTTGGGGATGCGAGGGTGATAACCAAGCCTTGGAGATCGACTGGAGTTCGTTAGTCTCCTGACATCTGTGTGTACGCCATTCCTGTTCACGATCTTGTTTTGGAAAGTCGTCGCGTTTTCCATCCTTACACAAATGTATTTATCTCTTATTTAGGAAAACTGGCTTTGAGCAATTTTCATAACATAGAGCTGAGCTGACTTAAAAATACTAAGACTTAACTCAGACGATATTTCCCCCGCGATACCTTTTAGTGGCAATTTACTCAATTGTTCCTGGAATTCCTTGTAAAATAGGAGAATTTCTTGTCAGCAACACTCAAGCACATTGGGCAACAAATTGACATTTTCTAGTAAATGTTGGAATTTATTTAGCTGAAAAAGGTTTCATACAAAAAAAAATAACTTCCTAACTGATACATTAATCTCTTAAATTATCTTATTCTGCCGAATGAAAACAATTTATATCATTTTCGTAACAAATCGTAAACAATGAAATCTGACATTGCACTGCCTCGATTAAATTACAACTTGGGAAATGCACACACCATTTTCCTTCCGGAAACGAGCTCAAAGAAATCAGATACATAGAAATCAGAACGAAGATTACATAAAAGCATTTAATATTTAGTTCCTATCACTTTTGTGTATAGCTGCCTATAAAAAACAGAATAAATTCTAGAACAGATCGACCCTTGCATCAGCTGATCAAACGGCACGCCGATGGATCATCTCTTCTTCTAAAGACGACAAATATCCGAATTATGACCCGAAGTCAACCTCAAAATTACTATCCCACACATCTCGAAGAAACGCCTTTAGTATAAGTATATGTTTTAAGTCTGTTTGAAGCCATCGAAGTAAGAAAATCGCATTCAAAGTTGCTCAATCGTCTTTACACAGAGAGTGCCGAGCAGGTAACACGAAACCTTGATGGCTTCCGCACATGCCATCACCAATAGCGAATCATGTTACTTTAAACCTTATATAGCCTGTTCCAGGCGTTTGGATAGTAGGGGAGCGACGCGTAAAGGACTCGCGAAGCGCGAAGAGTGCGGGCGAGTGAATAAAAGGCGAGGGTTATTGGGGAGAGGGGGCGAATGAACGCCTGCAAAAAGCCATCAGCTCGTCCCACAGCCCTTTCGCGTCTTAGCCGGCGGGGCCTAGGGCACAAGAAACCAAGGGCTCTGGAGACAAATGATTTTCCAGTCCCTAGATTCTAGGACTTCTGGTCTTCATGTATGACGTCTTCAAGTGACATGCTACTGTGTGGGACTGTAATGGCGGCCGATGCGAACTGGATAGTCCATGTGCTTGCCTTCGGATTTTCAGGTTTGGGAATTAATACTTTTATACTTTCGATTCGTGGCTTCAGCGATACTGACGTTGGAACTGACTTGATGATATCATGCACGAGTTGCAAGTTGTAAATTTGTTCTATGGTTCGTAATATATAGCTTCACTGGGCGTTGTCCTGCGCTGGGCGATTCCTAAAGTACAACTTTACGTTGCTTTTGTCCAGCCTGGTAGTCCCTTTATATAATGACCGGCGCGCTTTAACCTTTCGATTATCCTTAAAAAATTAAATATATGGAAATGAGCATAAAGGAAAGTGCTACATAGACTTGATGACAATCTACAGTGATTCGGAGGTGTTTAAAAGTGACGCCTACCAACAGTGCATTGTACATTTTGAAACTTATATCACTTGCAGTGACTATGCAGTAATTATAACAAACTAGTAATAGTTCTCACTATATCTACCCCCGCCATTTGATGATATTACGTTTTTTTAGTAGAAATATTTCGGACATTTCTGAGGTAGATTTTGTGGTGTAGCTTTATATAATGATCAATGGTGTGTAGCAACTTACTGATCGTTCAATCCCTTGAAATAACACAAAATGGAACAAAACTCAGTTATTCAGATAAATAATAACGATCTGGGTTTAATTTATACTGAACAATGAAGTTTGTTGAAAAGATGCTGATCCTTTTGACTGGGTTTTACTTTTTTGACTTGAGAACTCTGATCTGTTTTGCGTCTGTTCGGGGAAACTCTCCCGATGCTGCCAGCTGGCCGGTTCGCAAATCAAATGAGGACTGTATCTTCCAAGTTATAAAATGCGTTTAATTCGTAGATTCACAGTTCTTTTACACTCACAATTCTGTTCCGTTCTATTCACTATTTGTTCTGAGGCTTACATTATCAGGACAGCGTCTAGCAGATTTTTGGATCGAGTCTGTCGACCCAGCGTTGCTGATTTGTGTCTGACAAATCAAGTTGTGTACTGAACAATTCTATCCGGTACTGTTGAATGACCTTTGTATTCAAAGGAATCACTGTAATGCCAGATACTCACCTTTGAATTTTCTTCAGGGGACAGCTTAGTCCAGTTCGGGCCCCTCTCTGTCACGCAACGCTATAGCTACGCTCACGTCAAGGGTCCTTGACGTGAGCGTAGCGTTGCGTGACAGAGAGGGGCCAGAACTAAACTAGGGACAGCTTTGCACCAGCTTTCGACAGCGTTGGTTTCTGTTCGTAAAGCCTTTGAAAAGCAATCTTGGTGATGCCGTATAAAGTTTGAGCGACCTCGTGCCAAAATTACCCAATACCACCTTTCGGCCCTGATGAAAATTACCCGATAACACCTTGCGCGCCAAGTTTTGTACAAATCGGGATCAATCCGCATACTGTATTATTTATTTTATTTTATTTATTTATCTTTTCTTCAATTCCATATATATAGGTTTATATTGCACGGCCGGGAGGTCCGTATTGAGAAAAACTGTGCCCGTGGTCTTGAGTAAGGCCCCGAGGCCGTTAGGCCGAGGCCGTACTCAAGACCAAGGGCACAGTTTTTCTCAATACGGACCGACCTAGGCCGGCCAATAACCTTTTTATTTTTCGTACTTCGTTTGAATTTGATAAAGAAATATTGAAATCTCAGGCTTGTTTTGCAAAATCTGTTTTTCACGCGCGCTAGTACATGTAGCTCAGAAGACTACCGAAGAAAATAACCCAAGTAACAAGAAACTCAGACGATTAATTTTTACACCACAAATATGTAATACAAAAATAGAGACTAGAGCGGCATCACAAAGCAGCTGAAACGAGAAGCTATTTCCATTTTCACAAAAACCCATTCAAAGCCGCCGTCAAATTCTACGACAATCTTCGGCAATCTTCCATACATTACTCTTGCCGTAAAACAAATATCATTGAAAAGCATTTTTCGAGCAAAACTGTTCCCAGTTACAGTCTTTACGTATACTACAATTTTATTTCACATGTTAAATCTGATTTTGCCATTCAATTTCATTTTATGCGAAACCCTGACAAACTTCGAAGGCATAAGCTCTTTCAAAGCCGACGGCATAAAATTGATACGTGCCGAGAATATAAATGGAATACCGGTAGCCACAAAGTTATTTCTTGAATGAAAATTAACGGAAGGTTTGTTTAGGAAAACAGAGAAACGAAAAGCAAACAATAAAAACGAAGGAATTGAGTCTAAACACGGTGAATTGTAATTTAAAACCCGCAAGTTTGAACGTGAAACTAATTTCCAAAAACGAACAACAAACTTGACTAAAACTAAAATTATGTCGGTTAAAATCAAATGCCGGACTACTCGCCTTTTTGAAGAAACGCAAGCTCTTTAATTCCACTGCGTAGTTCTCCATTCACTTGACAACGATAAGAGAGCAAACAATAATGCGAGAAATTCAGTAAAAAGCTTCTTCGCATCGACCTTCACACGTTGCTGAATTAAAATGTTTTCGCTTGTAGCGCATGTCTACGCTACGATTCCGCGGGTCTACGCCGGGTTCACGGGAAATTTTTCCCGCTCCCGGGACCAATAATGGCTTGATTAATATGTTTTTGTTGGTCTTACAGTATTAAACGCATTCTGACAGTTTTAAAAAGCTAAGCACAAATTTTCTACTTCGCGCGTTGCTGAAATGGTCCGTGAAGCCTTACCGTGACCGTGGTCAGAGATAGGAGAATACCGCCCGCTCCCGGAACCAATCAGATTGCAGGATTCGCAGGATACCGCCCGCTCGCGCACTGAGAACAAAATAAATATATATACACGCGGGAACTACTATTATGCCTCCTCTGGGGGTTTGGCCTCAGATAGATTTCTCAAGAAAATTGAGGCTAAAAGCGAACTTGTGAACATTAACCACAGGATACCCACCATAGCCCACTTTTCACGAAATTGTAAGCCCAATAAAATGAGGTATAGAAGAGATCATACTGGGCATCGGTCCAAATATTGATTGATATGTCCTAAATCTACATTCATGCAAATTTTGGTGCTTTTGTCCGGTCTGTCACGATCTTTTCGTTTATCTACCTGACTACGTAGTTGAACAATATCGCAAGTTGGTTCACACGGAACGTTCTGTTTATTTCAAACATGGACAAAGTTGAATATAACAAACACGAAACTTTTGAAGATCTCATGGATTTCTACAAAGAAATAGCTTCAGAGTGACAGGGCTGAATAAACGTCTGCGCATGCCCCAAGCGCTTGCCTGGAAACCATAGCAACAACATAGGTAAAATGGCGGAATTTTCAAAAATACGAAACACTGCACAGGTTTTCGCCTAGGATAAGAGTTTGCCTGTAAAGTTAAGCTTTAAAATCTTGCAGTGAATCCGCCTGTTACTGAGTGAAAACATATCTTTTGAACACCAGGGTTTTTTTCTGAACACTCGCTGAAAAATAGCCACGAAGTGCCCCACGATGTCAGAGTCCGCGACAATGCAGGAAAACGAAGCAGTAATGATATTACTCATGTTTTCTCGTATTCCACGGCATTTCATGGCGAAAAATCTTCGATGTAAACTCGTGTGTGTTCAAATTATTATTTGCGAAAGTAGGAAAAGGAAATATTCCCGTTTTGGAGCGGCAATAAAAGACATTTATCTCTCCTTGCCGTCGTGTTTCAAAACCACACAACAAACACGTTCGCGCCAAAAATTTGCTATTGCTGTCACGAAATCCCGCACATGCGCATACGTTATTCAGCCCTGTCCTTCAGAGTATGACAAGGTACTTTTAAAATTTCTTAATTCTGCTTTAATTTAGAATGCGGTACTCATCAGTCACAGCTACGTCAGTTACAAATCCAAGGCCCGATTAATACGTTGCATTTCAGTCGCGTCGAATTCAAGTTCCCAAAAATTCGTTGAAATATCTTCAAATCAGCACAATGCTCACACAAATAGCAAAGTAAAACACGTTGCTTTCATATTGCAACGAAGTCGAATCAAATACATTCGACGCGACTGAAATGCGGCGTATAAATTAGGTCTTTATAGCGACCTTAGCATTCTCAAACCCCCAGCTAAACGAAATATACACATATTACAAGCTCGTTGGGGTTTCAAAATTCCAATTCCAATTGTGTTTGCCCATTTCAACTACTAAGCCAGCTAAGCCATTTGTTCATCGTCTTTGTTCATCAGTTCATCGTCGGATCGGAATCATTCGAAAGCTTGTTTATGAAATTATTTGCATTATCTGTTGTGTCCATGTGGTGATTAATATGTCCCACCATCATTTGGCAAACACAATCGATCCCATCAAAACATGAACATTGTTTTATTTTATCTACAATCATGATAAATCGATCACAGACATTTCCATTTCCCTGTCAAAAAAGACTATCAACGGAAACCCTCGTGACAGAAAAATTGCCATGACAACCCAAAAGGTTGCTCTCCCGACGGGTCATATAAGGGTCACTACATATTATGAGCTGATGAAATCTTAGACTGTCCACAGCCTCTCTATTTTCTCGACGCCAACAAGCGCGAGGGCCGTGGAGGGTGTGGAGCGGGCGAATGAAATCTTGGATCAAATTCATCATTTTTAACGGTCAAAATTCGTTTAATTTTGATTATACAGCTGAAATATACTCATTATTTGTTACTAAACTCCAATCTATCGCGTGACACGGCGTGGAAGCTTACTGCGGCTTTCACAATGAAGCTTACTCCACCGCCAGCTCTCCATCTGCCCTTTGGGTAATTTACAGGACTGATTGCCTGTCACAGTGTGCTAATGATACCCAACACAATCGAACGATGACATTCGATTTGGTTCGGAAAGTGTTCGATTTCGTTCGATGACCGAACAAAATCGAATTCAATCGTTTGATTGAATTCGATTAAAAAAATTCGTTCGATGTGATCAGCACCGGGATTGTAGAGGAGGTGGCGGTAATGGAAATGCTCTCATTTTTTTTTTTAAGCGGCCGACGCCCATGGGGCGGCCGCTTCAAGAAATGCACGATTTTTTTCGTAGTGACTAGGCCCAGACCTCCACACGGTTGACATGATGCAATCGCATTCAGTCTAAAATTAGCCACCAGAGAATTTCTCTTCCACAGGCTTTCTGTATAATTTCTTCCTACCTTTAGAGAAAATTTCGATTTTCGTGTGGTGTAAGTGCTCTTTTCATGTTTCTTTGAACAGAAACAAGCGACATATTTAACGAGACAGAGTAAACAGTAACCGGCAATAGTCATCTGCTTTCAGTTTCAAGTCTAGAGGGGTTTTCCCACTGACATGGTAAACATGACAGCCCAGATACGCATGATGTAATAGAGAGACACTATTAATTTGCTCTTCTGTGTCCAGCGATCATAGCGCGGGCAGAGCAGTTGTAAAAGTGCGTATTATCCTGTACAGGTTTTGAAAGAAGACTTTATTAGTGGGTGTTAAAACATCTATTCTTGGTGTTCAAATGTTTATTTGGCTTTTAGTTGACGACGTTTGGTTAGATATTACAGTTTCTACGCAGTGAGCTCGACTCAAGCTTTTAAAATATAAATATTGCATCACGCAGTCACGGTTTTCGTCACGGAGGTTCGTTTGTTGACTCTTAGATTTGGGGGTGCACCTCAGAGTCCAGTGACCGATGGGGAGGAGAGGTGGATTGTTGTTTCCCCTCCTCAAGGTGATATCGGCCGCTTGTTAACTCCTTTAGGAGTTCTTGTTTCATGGAAATAGGGCCGAGCGGTAGTTGGCCCATTTCAAAGCGAATGGAAACTATTCTGACCGAGAGACATTTAGACTGCAAGGATTCCCCCTTTCTGCTTCGGGGCTTCCTTTGGAAAAAGCTAATCTACAGCGCGCAAGAATCTTACTAATTTGGGGTATTTTTCTTTTTGCAGGATGTTAAAACCAATAGAGGGTATGTCGGACCCGAGACTGGAGCAGAAATATTAGCAAACGCTCTGAATCAGCTAAAATTTTCAGAAGATTCTAGAATCCTTGATGTTGGTGCGGGAAACAGGTCTGGTTGGAGAAGAATTGTTGAAGAGGAAGTTCACCAACATTGATGCTTTAGATGCGTCAGAAGATATTCTCAAAGAAGCAGAAAAGAAGGGAGTTTACAAGAATTGTTTTGTTGGTGTGCTAGGTCCAAATCAACGATTACAATTGGCAGATAGCTGTTACGACGCCGCCATATGCGTTGGTGTGTTCACGCTTAACCACGTCAAGGCTGAAGGAGCTATGGATGAAATGGCGAGAGTTGTGAAGTCGGGTGGATTGGTTTGTTTTACGATTAGAGAAGATATGATGTTTGAGCCGGAGTACGGTTACCAAGACAAAATGGATGAATTATGCCGCGAGAAAGTCTGGAAGCTTGTATCACAGAGCAAGGAACAGTATCGAGACAACAATGATTGCTTTTTATACATTTACCAAGTTTTGTAAGATGTACTGCTTTATTTTTTTGGGCCGGATACAAACACTGTAATGGACAGTCGAAGGGATCGTACGGTCAGCATTATACCGGGATCAAACGAGAAAGAGAGTGGCGACGAGTGAGGGACGAGAGTTACATAGACTGCAATTCATACAAATGCGCGCGGTCTTCGAATGAAAGGTCTGGAGCGAGTGTGAAAACGGAGAGTGGGACTGGGGAGAACGTACACGTGAGTAATACTCTCCTTAACTGTCATCAGTGCAAGGTCTAGATGAGGTGTCATCTGCCTGTCAAACGAGCGAAACCTTTCGTCGACACTCATGAACATAACAATTGGGCATAGAGGGAAAATAAAGAAAGTGCCCGCGCTGATTTCAAATTTATCGTACTTACATTTGTAAAGAGCATTCAAGCAATCATATCCAAACTTTATGACTTTTCCTAAAAATTATCTGGGAACATTTTGGTGTGTACAATTTTTGATCACGTGACTACATGTTTCTATGGCAACCAAGTTTTGACAGACTGTTTTACCCAAATTTCATGAGATTTCCGCTTTTTGCCGTTTTAGCATCTTTATATTTGTCTTAGATTTTCTGACATTTCTGAAACAATTTAGAAATTCAAGATTTAGGATCCAAGATGGCGGATTTTATAAATGTATGACGGCATTATGGCGTATATGACATCATAATTAACACGTGGCTATCACTAAAATAGACATTTTTGGATGCTTTACACACCATATAACTTTCATTTTCATAGCGTCAGTACTTTTCGAGATTCCTTGGGAGGGTGGGAGGGTGGGATTTGAACTGGCAATCTCGTACCTTGAGACTTCGATCCTTACTGCGCAAGCTTGACAAAAAAGGTCAAGGGGAACGAAGACACTGGGAGTACGAGAGTGACAAATAGACCTAGGCGATTACGTATAACGAATATCGCGCATGTACGAGACCTCAACAAAAGAAACAGATCGCGGTCAGAAAGTAAAGTCAGAATGCTGATATTATGAATGAAAACTTTAACAAATCACCTTTATTTTTACTTTCTTTTGTTTGTATGTAAAATAGGATGAAAGAAAGGACTTTACATTTGATAATTAATTACAATTTTTTGACCCTTTTCAAAAGGTACCTAGCAGTCCAAGCACATGTCCTGGACATGTTGTGTTTATATTTTGCGATATTTCGTTCGAAAAAGAAAACAAAACGTCTATTTTTCATTATTTCGTATCATTAATGCCTCAACGTTGCTTTCAATGACCAATATTAATTAGTCCACATTTCACCACTCTGCAAACTTCGGTGAGACTGATCTTGAGCTCCAGTATTCAAGGATTTCTGGGATAGCGCGAGCAGTTATTGGTCGCTGCTGATAATTTCAGTAGAGATGCGTTGTTTACTGTTCTTGGGCAAGGCAAATTGATTATGCTCTTCAGTCCGCTGCCTATATAGCGTTGTCACGGCGACCGTACACTGGCCGATACCAAACAATAGGAAATATTTGCATAAGAAACAGGAGAGACATTTCACTGTCTGAACCGGCCAATATGGCCGCCGTGACGTCATCGCGTCAACGCTCTACGTCATCATATCATTCTTCGCCCTAATTTTGTTCTCGTGTCATTCAGCGAAGCTAATGTATGCATACTAGCGGCGGTGTTGGAAGCCTTCCACTTACTCTGAAGGACTAGTCTTTATAACGGATATCTTAGTGAAAATCTCAAATACATATTAATGGTTTCATCTTGTTGCCGGAAGCAGTGCTCCTGGTGGGACGAGCACCTCACTATTTGCTGGCGATGAAATGTCGGCCTTCATAAAAAAAGCTGTGCTCTAAGCTTTTCCGCCAGATAAGTAGACTACAAGTTAAAGAGAGTCGCTCGCTCTCATGACCGTTCCGTCGCTGTTTATATTTGAAAGTCTGAAGGCGCGCTTACAAAATGTGAACTTGCTTAGTTTAAACTGTGGTGGATACGTTCGGTAGTTCTCTGCGGCTTAGCAAATACTAATTTATCTCTTTACTTAATTTTCACTTCAATTTCTAAGCGGAATATTAGACTATTCATTTGCCTTTTGTCTTCCTTATCTTCATACCCCTCACTCGTCAATTTTACTTTGATTCTGTAGTTTCTGTCTTAACTCAGACACTAGCATCTTCTCCCGTAAAATTCTCTCGTTTGACTCTTCAGTGCTCATGTTCGAGTATCTAAACGACTGTTGCCTCGATGGCGGCATTCTGTCTTTGGGGATGGAAAACATATCCGCACTTAAGTAATCCTCATGGCTGTCGTGTGTTGGAGAGAGACAAGGCGGACTGTAAGGTGGACGAGGATGAGCATTGTTCAAACTGTTCACCGACTCTATTATCTTCACTTCCATTGCTCGAGGAATTCTCATGTGATCGACGAATGATGGCGAGAACATGGACCTCGAGTTAGTGTCTTCGTGGTGCAGTTGGTCAATGTACCCTCGTGGGTAATAGTCCATTGGATGTCTTGGATCTCGATGCTGTGCGTAAGGTCTGAAACAAAGCAATTATTAGAGTCGGATAGACTCTGTAGCTATTGCTGTTCTTACTTTTGTTGTTGGTGGTTTGGGTGGGGGAGGACAAGGAGAACTGGTTGTGCTGGTTTTTCGGGGGGGGGGGGGGGGTACTACTCCCTTATATAAGCTATATAGGTATGTGCCGCCCCAAAGGGTATGGTTTTTGAGCCGTTTTGGTCTGAAATAGGGTATAGATGTTTTGTGAACTCTGGTCTGGAATTTGGTTTGGCTTTTAGACGAAACTGTTTTTTCCATTAACATCGGGGAATTTGAAGCCCTTTTCAAATATTTGCGCAAATGTAACCCATTCCAGGGTAGCTGAAGCCATGTATTAGACACGTGTACTAATTTTATAGGTCTGAAATAGGGTATCGATTTTTGGGTCAGGTCTGAAATAGGGTATGGAAAATCACATATTTTGGTCTGAAATAGGGTAAGGGTTCAAGAAGCAGGCCGCACACCCCCACCAAAAATTTCAGGGAGTACCCGTCCGGGTTGTGCTTCTAAGATCGAAATAACTTGTCCCAACTCAGTCTAATCAACCCATGAACGTTACATCCAAAGTATACGGCCGTACAAGGGGAGGGGCGGGTTCATGATTGACCCCTTCCCTCTTGTATTTTCGTTATTAACATTATACCTTTGGGAAATTATTCCAAAACAACAATGCCATGTTAAAATGTAAAAATAGCGCAACTTTTAGTAAGAAAACTGTAAACAATTCATTTATAGAACTAAGAATTATATGTAAAAATTCGAAATTTGCAATTGGGTAAATCTTCATGTCACGCGGTTGCAATATAGTGGCAACATCAAAATTGCAGACAAACAGTTGTCGCCTCGAAATGTCTGGTAAAGATGAATGAACAGCTACTGAAAGTTTTAGCATCCCAGAATAAATCCTATTTTCAAAATGGTGAAAATACCTCATGGGGTGGCATCCACCCCTATATATAACAGCCACCTCACCACACTTTTGTCCTGACCATACGCTGATCCATAGACTTTACTCTTAATGAAACCCTCTCTACAAACGGCCAGTTAATTCTACCACTGTAGATAAGTTAAACTGTAAAATCTGAATCTGAGACTACGTTTACACTAGAGGAGACTTTTCAGGATTGGTGACGAATCCGGGATGTTTTGGCACCGGATTCATTTTGCCGTTTACACACAAGTGGACGAATCCGGGTTAAAACTGTTTTGGTTTGGTCGCGTGTGCGGAGATTTTGAATCCGGAATTCAAAGTGAAATAAAACTTCGTATCCGAATACTTTTAAATCCGAATTTTTTTGTAGTGTAAACGGTTATTCGAATGAATCCGGATGATTAATCCGCCTGAGATCATAAAAATTTACCCGGATTCATCGATGTGTGTAAACAGTTGATGATCCGAATAACACTCCAGTGTAAACGCCGACGAATCCGAATACCCCAAATGGACATGAAGATGAACCAGGAAACTTTTCCTCTAGTGTAAACGTAGTCTAAGACTACGTTTACACTAGAGGAAAAGTTTCCGGATTCATTAATGTTTCCAGATTCATCACATTTGGGTATTCTGATTCGTCGGCGTTTACACTGGAGTGTTATTCGGATCCTCAACTGTTTACACACATCGATGAATCCGGATAAATTCTTATGATCTCAGGCGGATAAATCATTCGGATTCATTCGAATAACCGTTTACACTACAAAACATTCCGGATTTAAAAGTATTCGGATACAAAGTATTCACTTTGATTTCCGGATTCAAAATCTCCGCACACGCGACCAAACCGGGACAGTTTTTTCCCGGATTCGTCCACCTGTGTGTAAACTGCAAAACGAATCCGGTGCCAAAACATCCCGGATTCGTCACCAATCCGGAAAAGTCTCCTCTAGTGTAAACGTAGTCTCAGATTCAGATTTTACAGTTTAACTTATCTATAGTGGTAGAATTAACTGGCCGTTTGTAGAGAGGGTTTCATTAAGAGTAAAGTCTATGGAAAAATCTCCTGTAGTGTAAACGTAGTCTAAATCATCGAGTACTTCTTCAGAAGTTCGGAAAAAACGATGCTTGTATTATATCCCAGACTGTACTCAATTGAGGATTCCATCTATCTTTACCTTTTATGTTTGCGTTTCCTTCTTTGGCAGCAAACGACGTAGCTATAGTAAATAGCTACAATGATCATGGTAACCACAAGCACACCAGCTACACACCAGATGACGATCATCCAAAAGGGAATGTCTTTTTCTACAGAATTCAAGGACAAGACAAAACCAAGTCAGCATGCAAAGTCGAGATATTTCAGTGAAGCGTGAATATAATTATCACTGGCCAAAGTCGCCTGCAAGGCATGTGCTCTTCTACCTTATTTTATTCTCACTTATTTTCGCGAGATAAAAAAAACGCGGAAATAAAAGCGAAACGATCAGCCGCTCCAAAATGGAGGTTTCATATCATATAAAACCTCGGCCGATGCGCGCGTTGTACCATGGTAGACAGAGAGTCTTTAATTTTCGATATTTTTTTGTTTTACATTTTAAAAGCCTTTGAGCCATTACCACTGAAATGGCGAAAATAAAGCGTCGCGAAATCAACAGACCCGTAATTCGTAGCCTGCGTGCAGACGTCTCCTATTTCCTTGCTTCACAAGGAAATAGGAGACGTCTGCACGTGGGCTAGTATCTCGCGACAGACCCGTATCTCGCCAAATTAAGACGGATTCCGCTCAACGTTCGAGCAATAAGTGCAGAAATTAATGACTAAAAATCTACTCATAGCACGGTAACATTTTGAATACTATTTGAAACATATCACTTTAATTCACTTCTCCAAGTGACCCCGCAATTAAATTCTCAAGCATTCTCGAGAAATGTAATGTCAAACCTCGTAAAAAATGATAAAAACGCACGCCATTTTGTTTTGAATTGACATGAAGCGTATTTTTAATTAAAATATGTAATGACTTCTCTCGCGGGGTCAGCTTGGGAGCTAATTTATCGATAATTTCTTCTTAACTGTATTCAAAATGTTACCGCCAGCCAGTATGAGTATTTTTTTGGGTAACTTAATTTGTTGCACTTTTTGCTCGAACGTCCAGCTGACTCAGTTGTCTTAAGTACGCCCGAAATTTAATGAGAATAAGGTGAGAGTATATAACTAGCGGTAGTTTTCTAATGTCCATATGCATACAGAACCGATCGTAACAAACTGAAAAGAACTAGAGCAGAAAACATGCAGCAGCCGGTCAGCTCAAACGTGGAAAACGCGCGTTAAGACACGCTTGGTTTTGATATTGCTCCTGAGTCCTGATCGGTGAGGGAACATCAAGTTTGCTTTGATATTGGTTTAGCACGTTGCACGACGTTTTTGACAAATTAAACTGATTAGCGAACTATAGTGAGGACAAAAGGCCGGTGTCCTCGGCCACTTGCTAATTCAAGCGTGGACACCGACCAAATATATGTATAGGTTAGTTGAAATAACATATATACTATAATTAAATTTCACCTTTTGCCTCCGTTGTTGGCAATATAGTTGTTTCATTGGCCATACCAAGCCTAGGAGAGGAACAGAGCTAGTCAAACGTCATAGTAAACTAAGCCAAGGGGAGAACAAGGTATATCAGTGGGCAGTCACAAAATGGTCAATCTACATTGTAGGTCTGCAATGCGTGCATAGCGTGAATCAGAGTGGCTAATGGGATCGGGCATTATTAATGTAGCCATTTGGATTATCTCGACTACACATCATGCCAAACCGTACCAGAATCAGACAGATGGTCACTAAGAAATGACAGTACTCTTAAAGCCAAAATTCCTAGAATCGGTTAATTTTTTTTTTCTCGGCGCACAAAAACAGGAAGAAATCCCCTACCGAAAATTCCGTGTGTTTGATTATCGGATAGAATTATAAGCAAGACAAATTCATTTCGAATCGACATTCAGTCTGGCGAAACATTTAGAGCGTTCCTTAAATATATGCAAAACAACAGTGTTATTTATTTCATATACACTGAATGCTTTTAAAGAGGCTAAGTGCATATGTAAATTTCAGTTCGAATACGTTTTTGATTTTGAATATCGCTGGCAAAACCATCGACTTTTATCACAAGGTTTAGATGATGAAAATTAATAAATTCACAACGAGGAAATTCCTACCATTACTTATTTAATTCACATTAGTACCTAAATGAATCGAAAATGAGCTTATTAAAGTTTCTTATCGCGGTTTACTACCGCTATAATTATTCGAGTTTTTGTTTTTTCTGTCGCTTGCTTTTCAAACCAAAACTATAACGAATCGCTTATCGTGTAGTACACTGAGTCAAATTATTATATGTTTAAATTGTACGCATTCATATTTCTCTGATATTAACGGGAATTCGAAAGTCACTTTGCTTAATTATTTTCTTTGTGTGCTTTCATTTATGGGGTCGTTATCGATGCAGTATCCAAATAGTTATCGCATTTTCTCGACGCTCCGCATTGCGGAATAAAAAATGTATACTTTACATATGATCGTTTGCAAACAATTTTATGAAATTGCAGTTTATTTATGAAGTGGTTGTTTGGGAACTTACCTTCACTTTAAATCCCAGTAGAGAAGATTACATAATGATGCGATTCACCAGAGTCTCTCTCTTCTGTTTCGATAAGTGTCAAAAACGGAGAGCGAAGATGTCCTTCGGTGACCCAAGCGGAATAAACACTCATTCACACATCCGCAACTGGAGTTTCCTTATTATAAACTCCAGCTGACAGCGGAAAATATGCGCGAAAACACCGGTATATCCCCACCTCCTCTGTCTATCTGTTGTTTCAAGTTACTTTCCTTAATGTCGTGCCGGCTATCAGTGAAAAACCCCAATGGTTAGATTTTGTTCGTCGCGCGAGACAGTAGTTTGATTCAGTTGTAATTCAGCAGAAATCATTCACTCGAAAGTATATTATTCCCGACGTCTTTACACAGCCGTTCTCAATAATATTTGTCCAATATTGTGCTTGTGCCAAGACATTCGAGAGTGTAGTAATTGAATAAACTCCGAACAACGAAACAAATACCCGAATAATTTCTCCTACTCACGGAACAGCGGAGAGCACCAAGGGAGATCACCAATGCGATAGAGCGTGCCTACTTCTCGGCTCTCAATAATTTAGGTTCCAGTGTACTGCTCTGAATCGTCAAAACTAATCGCTTTTTCAATCAAAGGAAATTATTTTTCGTAAACGCGAAAACTACTGTGTTGCGTTGTTCACTGAAACAAAAACAACTTCAAAACGACCGCAGGTGATTTTACCAAATATGGAAAACGACCACAAGCTCAAAACATGGCCGGCTCGAAACAAAGGTACGAAATCTCGCTAACTGGTCCGCATAAATAGATCTGCATAATAATAATTGTTCACGTTTTCTACGTTCTATTACCACGTTTATTAAAATATATCACATTTTATCGGCTCGATTCAAATAAATTGTTGTAAAGTTGTGAAGTTCCGTTTATGCAGTGTAATTAAAATGTCGCGTTTTTCCGACAAATTTTCAAACACCGCGTTAGAAAGCGAGCTTCATTTGCATAGCCTTTCTGTCAACAATTCATTTTCGATAGATAATTGTTTTGAAGTAGCATAATAATTTAAATTGAGATGTACATGTATAGATCTATTTCGACCATTATAATGTTTGACTTTTGCATTTAAAAAAACAAAACAAAAAATTATAATGAAATACAAACTACGGCCATAAGTTGCCGGAAAATCCCACGCGAAATAAATTATTTCAAAGTGTTTTATTTTTATCTCCTATATTTTTTCTGGTTCATATTATTATGACTAAAGAACGACAATTAATCAAACAAAAATGAATTAATATTTTTTTAATTGAAAAATAATATATAATTATTATGTATGAGAAAGATATTATTCTGTCAGTGACACAAGCTACTCGGAAAAAAATTCCGAGTTTCCCCAACAGGAGTCGAACATATGACCTTCCGCACACCGGTCGGAATATACCATCATTTCTTTCCACAAATTATTATGTAGTTTCCTATGCCATATCCAAAGGCAATAGTTTTATGAGTTATTAAGGGTGAATTTTTATGAAGGCAAAGTCACCCCTCGCCTCAATTGAAGTCACCCTTACTGAGGCTGGCTGACTTGAAAGTTCTCATAATTATTGGAAACCACACATGTAAGCATATTTAAAGGGTCCCTCTCAACCAGTGTGCTTTGCGGTCGCGTGTTATTGTTTTCATCCGCGGAACTCGATCTCTCGTGGGGCTAATGTGTGCCATACTTTCGAAATTGTACTAACTTGGGTCGTCTAACTGCTTTTTGTGGCCAGAACAAGGCCAGGCCAGAATCCTGCAAAATGTAGTTTTTAACTTCAAGCCACCATTTTCGCGGCACCCGAAAATGGCCGCCGTAAGAGTATTGGCGCGCAAAGCACATGCACTGGTTGAGAGGGACCCTTTAAGAAGGTCCTGATGGGGTTTAACTGATAGCTGATAAATTTTAACTGTTAGCTGAGAATGAGATCTGTCAAAATTAACTGATAGCTGAGAAATGGCTGAAAATTTTAACTGATAACTGATAATCCAGCACCCCATCACGACCCTCCTTTAAGCCTGTATAATCAATATTGTACCCAGAGTCCACGGTCTCCTCCGTCAGCGGTTGGTCGTCACCAGGTGGAACTCTGGGGGAATGGAATTTATCATCCCAGAAATTTGGGATGATAAGAGTCTAACCTGGCGACGACTACCGCTGACTGAGGAGATCGTTGACTCTAGGTACGACATTGCCTGTATAATATTAAAGGTCGGTACACGAAGAGCTTTGTCCCAGGGTCTTTTACCCATTTTAATCAGAAAATATAGTCGCGGGAATCAAAATCAAAATTTGGACCCTAATGCAACTTTGATTGAAGGGACTATTGCCGGGTTCCTTCTAGTCCCCTTCGCAGCCGTTATTTAGCTCGTCACGCAACGCTTCCGGGAGGGAAGCGTTGCGTGACGAGCCAAATAGGTTAGGTTCCTTCAATTTGTGTATCAGGTACCAGTTTCTAGCGAAAATTTCGCCTCCAAGACGGTACTGAGCCCGCGGTTTTCGTCCCCGGAGTTGCTAAGCAACATGATATGACGTATCCTTATTGCGCTTTTGGAGTACTCGTGAGTTCCCGCGCTAGCTTTCGATTGGATAGTAACAGTCGAAAACTATTTGATCATTCAACGAAAATTTGCCAAAAACGGCACTTGTTCCTCAGACTGAACTGGCCCCTGACTAGTCTCTGCGACCTGATAAGAAAATAAACCAATTAAAGACCATGGCAAATCCCCTCGTGTGTACGCTCAAGGTATTTGTCCCCGAGACTAGCCCCTGCAACAAGTCCCTGCAACCGGTCCCATCCTGTGAATAGCTCAGGGGACTTGTAAGTACAGTTATGTTATGCGCATTAGGGACCAAGGACAACAGTTACTTAAAACATAAATTTATATTTCAAAACAAGTATCACGCGGTTTTCCATATCAATTCGGTTTGTCTATCGATGTCAGAGCTATCCTCAGCTGAATATGTAAAGTCAGCGTTCAATATGAATTGCTAGCTGCTTGGTATTTTATCCGTGATTTTAGTAATATATCAAACACGAGAGACAGTGTTTCATCAGGATATCCAAACACCGAGAATGGAGTTGAAAATACGACGCGCAGCGGAGTATTTTTGACGAAATTCAAGGTGTTTGGATAGCCGATGAAACACTGTCTCGAGTGTTTGATATATCTTCTCAATCGAAACACAAAAACTAAGGAGTAAACGGAGAAATAAAATCGTAAAAATCTATGCTAATTAAGACCGGGTATCCAAACCTCCGACACGGTTATGATTTCCTTTGTTTTAACTTGATGAATTATTAATGAGTTTGAGAAAAATGTTTCAAACATACAGCACTCTTGTAACATACACATAATGATTTTATTGATTATTGCTTTCTGTAAATATGTTTAAGTATATACGCCAGCATAAACCTGGTTTTCTCTAACCGAACACAACGCAAGCATGGATCACAATCACAAGAGCCCTTAAATGTATTTCAACTGTGAAAACGGGATCAAATGAACGTATAAGCCAGGAGTTCTTCATGGAGCCGCTCCTCAAAATATCCGCTCCTCAGTCTGAATTTCTGCTAGCTGGGAACTTCATTATGATAGTCAAATCCTTGCTGGGAATTTATCGTAAACGATTTTCTTGCTGTAATTTTTAGTTGCAATGTCGATCCTGGCTGGAAAAAAAATTGAAGGCTTCCTTTCTAGCTTCCTTCTGCTCTTTGCAGTGTACTCTGGCAATTTTTTCGCTGGCTATTTGGTAAGAAATGTTCATTTTCCTTTTACTAGCACTTATGCTCATGTCGCGGTATGTTGCCAGTGAAAAGTAGATAAGAAGAATGAGTAGGTTTGTTTTTCTTTGTTTGTGCCTATACTTGTGCTCCTGTTCAGTGCTGCCGTTTACACTAGAACTGAAGAACACTAGAAATGCTCTTATGCTTATGTTTATGCTTAGTACGTCGCTAAAATGAAAACCAGCCTTTATTCAAGAGCAATTAAAACATATAAAGCTTACTAAAGGACTCGGTGCTACAGTAAAATTACAAATGTTATGAGTTATGAGCTATGTGCATGGAATATATCATAGTCTTACTATTCCAAAATGGCGCCCACGCAAGTTGGGGGCATACAAGCTGGATAGAATTGAGATACCAAGGCAAACATTGAAAATCCTTAATTTAATTCAACAAGTGTCGTAAAGCCCCCCCCCCCCCCCCCCCCCCTCCCAACCATCTACAACTGATATCCCTCAGCGTTATTTACTAAGTAACACGGGACAATTTCTGAACAAAAATAATAGATTCAGGTTATGGGTACCTACTTGTTATGTTAGAGTTGTCCGTCCACTATACTTAGTTTTACTGTTTAAAATACTTTCAAGTTGAGAAATACGTGCTACTTCACGTTAACAAGAGATCTTGCTCTCGACCTATTAAGCATCTCCCACATCTATCTTCATTTGTGCTAGATGATTTATGATTTTCAATAATGCCCCCCCCCCCCCCCCCCGTAACCCTTTTCACTCCCAAGAGTTCTCAGTTCAAAACTGAGGAAAAAATATTGAATAATTTCATTTTGCACCACTTAAAAGTACTGCTCAATAACTTTTATGTGAATGGTCACACGCTATTAATCTACATATCTATTAACAGGTACAACCATATTTATTGACACAAGGTTTGACTCTGGGAGTGTAAGGGTTAAATATAAACTCCCCTGAGGGCGTAACAGAGCTTTCACGGTGCTTCGTCTCGAATCTTCACCTCTCTAGTGTAAGTCATGGTAGTAGTGGTATATCGGGTGGTATTATCCACGCTCTCGTAAGTATGACTCTCCTTCTCGACACCATCGTACGCAGGGTTCTCGAAAGTTGCTCTCACTGTTTTCTTTTTCTCGCTCACCATGGAATCCTTTTGACCCTTTTCTGTTGGGGGCGAGCTTCTCTTAACGTCGGTGTACATAATGGCTGCTTCATTTTCGTAAGCCACATTCTGTTGAGTGACAAAAATGCCTTAGAAAAATGTGTCTCGTAATGGAAGAAATAAGGGCGAGGTGCAATTTTATGGAGAGCAATATAGTTTTTCTGTTCCGCTGATAGTCTGTCTATATAAGTTTCTCTCAATACTGGTAAATCTAAGTTGGAGCCGCGGTGGCCTAATGGTTTTGGTCTCCGGATTGAGCGTTCCGGATTCGAGGGTTGGCCGGGTTACTGTGATATGTTCTTGGGCAAGGCATTTAACTCTCACAGTGCCTTTTTCCATGCTGCTCTCCCCAATGCTGTGGGGTAACCTGCGATGGACCAGCATCCCATCCAAGGGAGTGGCGACAATCCTAGTCGCTTCATGCTATGGAACCCCGGCCTGAACCTTGATCTAGAGCATATATATATGTTTTCTTCTGTGGTGTTCTTATTTTGGGCATATTTGGTTAGATTCATTTTCAGGTATACGTTATACCAATATCCTCCATAGCGACCCTGTTACTAACAACTGACGAACGCCAAAATGTTTTTACTAACAACTGATATATAAACATCCCCATCCGGGGCCTCAAGATATCCTTGGCCCAGTCTCCCAATGGGATGATATTCAAGATGGCGGCCACCAAAGCAAAGTTCAAGCAAATTTACTTTTATGTAAGTGTACTCTGAGGTGTATATTACCTTCACTGGTTTGCCGTCTGCGCCAACAACAGTAGACGATTCTCTCCCAGGCAGGTAGATGCTGTTGGTTGTGCGCCGTGAGTAAATGCTGTGCCCATAAAAGGGACTGGAAATATCTCTCACATTGCTAGAGTTTGAGTCGCCGCGGTAAGACACTTGGTACCTTTTACGCATCGCGCTGAAATTACAGACAGTTTAGAAATAGCAATTAATCACGACATAATATTCACTGAAACTATCGATACAACAACGACGCACTACCGAGGTATCGAGGACACACTACCGACACACCATCGACGTACTGGGTACACACCACAGACGCACTAACGACACAATCCGACGTACTACCGAAAAACCACCGACGCACTACCGACGTACTACCGACACACCACCGACGTACTACCGACACATTACCAACACACCACCGACGCACTACCGACACACCACCGACGTACTACCAACACATCACCGACGTACTACCAAACACATCACCGACGCACTACCAACACAGCACCGACGTACTATCAACACATCACCGACGTACTATCAACACATCACCGACGTACTATCAACACATCACCGACGCTCTACCGACACACCACCGACGTACTACCAACACATCACCGACGTACTATCAACACATCACCGACGCACTACCGACACACCACCGACGTACTACCAACACAGCACCGACGTACTACCAACACATCACCGACGTACTACCAACACATCACCGACGTTACTATCAACACACCACCGACGTACTACCAACACACACCGACGCACTACCAACACATCACCGACGCACTACCAACACAGCACCGACGTACTACCAACACATCACCGACGCACTACCAACACAGCACCGATGTACTACGAACACAGCACCGACGCACTACCAACACACCACCGACGTACTACCAACACATCACCGACGTACTACCAACACAGCACCGACGCACTACCAACACACCACCGACGCACTACCAACACAGCACCGATGTACTACGAACACAGCACCGACGCACTACCAACACAGCACCGATGTACTACCAACACAGCACCGACGCACTACCAACACACCACCGACGTACTACCAACACATCACCGACGTACTACCAACACAGCACCGACGCACTACCAACACACCACCGACGTACTACCAACACAGCACCGACGCACTACCGATACACTACCGACGTACTAGCGACAGAAGAGTGACGTACTATCGACGCACTGCCGTCACACCACTGACACGTGCACACTGCCGACACAAGACCTACGTACGTACTACCGTCGTACCGACACACCACCGAGGTACTACCAACACACCACCGACGTTCTACAGATACACAACCACCGACGCTCTATACTGGACACAATGCATCGTCGAGAGATATCACTTTGACCATTCTAGGGCGTATAACGGGGATTGTTCGGTAACAAAGTTTTTGGTAGACATATCCTAAGGAGCCTGTTCATATACCCTGCGAGACAGAGATTGACTTCTATTTCGGCGCGCGCTCGATGAGAAGGAACCTCTGCACACAACCGCACGATCCGTTGATCTTGCCTTGTCCCAAATCTGAGATGAATAAATTAACAAAATACTGGTTTTTAACCGGTTAAAACTCGTTAAAACCTAGAAGTGCGCGCGCTTGCACGCGCTTCATCGCGCGTACGGCCACTTGTATGCGTCAGTACAAAATTTTCCTTTCAAAAACTGCTTCAAACTCGCTAAATCAGCAGAAACAATAATTGCATTGAAAAAAACTATATTCTACTAACTGAACTAACCATTTTTTTAAGACATTACCAAGAAAATTGCCAACAGATGCAAAGAAATTCAAAAGCTTACGCGTACAATTAGCGCGCGCGTGCTGAGCGCGAGTACCTATACTGACGTAGTTCGCGCATGCACGATAGGAAATCGATCGGTTGTGTGCAGAGCCTTCCTTCTCGTCGCGCGCGAAAAGAGAAGTGAGTCTTCTGTCTCGCAGGGTACTGTTCAAACAGTGTTACTATCCTTTCTAATTATTTAGTATTGAACACTGTTACAGCTCACCTATCGCCATCGAGTCTTCTGTAAACAGCCAGTGTCGTTATGAGCAGGAGAATCAAGAAGATTACAGACAACACAACGAATGCAATGGCACAGTCTACAAGGATAGCTGAAAATATAAGAAAATAGTCAAGTACGCCTCCTAGTCTAATATAATTCCTTTGCTCTTAACTGACGAACAGCCTCCAGAGATATCCACATGGCGTAGCTCGCCATAGCCTGCGTGGCAGGCGTAGAAAGGGGAGGGAATAGGGAAGTTCGGGCGCGAGCGCGAAGCGCGAGGAGAGAGCGCGGGGCGCGATCGGCGGGGGGAGGCTGGGGAGGAACGCCTGCTTTTAGAACCCCCATTTGTTCATTTCTGCGGCCGTTGGCGGCCGCAAAATTCTGATTGGTTATTTGAACAATAAGTCGCATACTGTCACGCAATGCGATGAGGATGCTTTGTGGAGACCTTTATCTGATTTGAACATCGTCGCCAGTTCCCAAATAAGCTTGAAACCGGCTGGAAAAGCTCTTTTAGTTGGTAAAGAAGTTTTGGCAGTGTTGCCGACAGGGAACGGTAAAAGCCTGATATATCGAATGTTTCGCGCCAAGAACTCAAGGACTTCCAGATGAATGGTAAAGCAACGATTGTTTTCATCTCTCCGTTGATAAACATAATCAAAGATCAGACCAGCTACAGGATATGGGATATTCTGTGGTTGATTGCAACGACTTATCGCCCGCAGAATGTAACTTCAAGGTTATACCTGACTGTAGTATAAAACGAGATTCTTACAGTTCGTGACATAATTTTGTATATTTGCCGTTAAAATGCGTTTTGCTGAGGTTTGTTTCGGCTGGAAGGACTGGATATTAAATATTCCGTGTAGGACGTTTATTTCTTGCATTTCCTTTCAAGCCGGGCCCGTCATTTTCGATTGATTGCTTCTTTCTGACGTGATAGTCGTGGGAAGCTGTCTTTTGTTTCGATCGTCCGCTCAGTTGACATCCAAAGTTCACAGCCAAAGCCAGCCCCGGCCGACTTTCTTCTCTTCTCGACGGTGAAAATAAACTTTCAAAGGAAGCCCTTCCTAACTAACGCCACAGAATCGCTTTCTTCCCCCTTTGCAAACCTTTGCGAGAGTTTCGGCCATTCCGTTCTGAAGATTTTCTCATGATACTCGGCTGCTCGTTCATGCAAGAATTTATATTTTTTCACGCCTTCAAAATCTCCGCGTGAAGTCAATCATGTAGAAAAGCGCGTGATTGGTCGTTGCATTGACAGTTGACTTAATTGGATTACAAAAATATCGGTCGGCAGAAATGCAAATGAAGCGGCTTTTGTAGCAGGCGTTCCCTGCCCCTCTTCCCGCCGATCGCGTTCCGCGCGCTCTCCTCGCGCTTCGCGCTCAAGCCCGAACTCCCTTCCTCCCCCCTTTCTACGCCTGCCACGCAGGCTAAGCTCGCCACGAGTCTCACTGTAGCTCTGTGGTTAGAGCATCCGCCCGGTGGGTAGAAGGTCATATGTTCGACTCCCTTCGGGACTCAGATTGTTTCTTTGTCCCAAGCTCATGACAAACTTAAATAGCATCTTTCTCATCTAATATCTCCTTACAATATCAATGCATTGTCCAGCAATTTAACCATTTAGATTACAGTGGAACAAACCTCCATTAATTGTTATGTATTTATATTAGAGTCAAATGAGAATAAGTGAAAAGTCAACATAGTGCTATCGTGCACGTTCCAACATACCATCGTATTCCTTGTTCATAACGTACTCTTCTACAAAGAGATGAAAAACAGAAATTTAATCAAACATACTTAGCATATCACTTGAAGATGGAAAGTGCAAAGCCTGGTTTCCATATGATCGCAACGATCGCAACGATCGCAACGATCGCAACGATCGCAACGATCGCAACGATCGCAACTATCGCAAGAGTGGTTTCCATATAAAAACTGCATGATCGCAAGGATCGCGACGTTTTATATTTTCTATATGACCGCAAGGATCGCGGAACACTTTTTATGCGATCGCTGCGATCGTTACGATTATATCAGTGGAAACCAGGCTTAAAGGGTCCTTCTCAACCAGTGTGCTTTGAGGTCACCTGTTATTGTTTTCATCCTGGGAAACTCGATCTCTCGTGGAGTTAATGACCGCTAATCTGTCTAATGTATGCCATACTTTCGAAATTGTGCTAACTTTGGTCGTCTAACTGCTTTTTGTGGCGAGAACAAGGCCAGGATCCTGCAAAAAGTAGTTTTTAACTTCAAGCCGCCATTTTTCGCGGCACCCGAAAAATGGCCGCCGTAAGAATATTGGCGCGCAAAGCACCTTGGTTGAGAGGGACCCTTTAAATAACGCGACAATCAGTGCGACAAACAAACAAACAAACAAACAAACAAACAAACAAACAAACAAACAAACAAACAAACAAACAAACACAAATCGACTTTATTCGATCGGGAAACATGAAGCAATATATAATTATCTAGTATACTAATTATGCAAATGAGACAATCTGATTGGCTGAGCTACTCGTATACTATCAGCCATTAGTGTGCAGTGGCTGGAGGTCGTCTGCAAAATTGCGGTTTCTTCTCGTTTCTCCGAAGTTTTGGAGGAGGATTTGGAAATACTAGACAATTGTCATGATTTTTACTAAAACAATTAGATTATTTGCTCTCAATTTCTATGATGTGATATAGTCGATTCGGCCTACGTCCTCATCAACTATCACAGCACAGAAATCTCGAGCGAATAATCTAATTGTTGATTAGTGATCATGACGGCCATGTTTTGACGAAATAGTGAAACACGAAGAGATACGAACGACATAAACACCCGTCGAATGGCGGGACAATATTAATAAAAGTGAATAGCCACAAACCAAGGGATACTGCGATGATATCATTCGACATTTTGTAGGTACGTGTATTTATAGAAAATTCGAGAAAAAACTGATTGAGGACTGATCAAAAATGTTTAATCAGAGTCGCAATGCTCCTATCACTATTTGTTGTGGCTTTATGGTTCGTCGATCATTCTGCATTAAATTATGATTTTTTTACTGCCTGACTTTAAACGTTTTCTCGGACATCTGTAGGTAATGAAATATTAAAATTCCGGTTAACTCCGTTCTGCAACGAGAGAGTTGAGAAAAAAAAAAATACTTGAATTAAGTGGTCGTTTTTTTCAGAAAAAGCCGTAACCGTCCAACTCAGAAATAATTATTCACAAATATTTCAGCGATGCTGCTCGAAATTTCCATTTAATGGTTCAGGTCACATTGATCCCAAATTTTGTTCGAGTCACAGTAAAGCCAATTGTATCGTAAATTTTGGATCTTTCGTTTGAAATAACTGTTTTTGTTAACAAATGGAAACTTTATGCAAACAAATGGAAACTGTAATCGAATTTACAAGATGTTTCTCTCGACGAGCAAAACTTTCTCACAGTGGGTGGCAAGGCTACGATCTGTTAAAACTTTGCAGTAAATATACAATTGCAATCTGTTTCCGCAGCGGGACTATTTCACAAGTGAATCACATACTTACCCAGTCCTTGAGCGATGGGCATCCACAAACTACACAGCAAACCAAACCAAATGACTTCCGCTAAACAAGATTGCTTCATCCTAAATTCGCACAAAGTATTGAAAGAATGAAAGACACGCAACATGAAAACAAGTTCTGTAAACGCTAAATGTTACGATGAAACTGATGTCTAAAGTTTAAAATCATCAGACGAATAAAACATGACTGCTTCTAAACTTACGCTGGTTGGTTCTGTCTTGGAATAACTTTGTAGTTGAATCAATTGGAAAGAGAAGCAAGCAAACTCCTGTTGCAAATAACACAAACAAATATCTGTTATGTATGCACTTTGAGGGTTAATTGACGCCTAAGGGCTGCAGATTAATAAGTCATAGAAAGGGAACCTTTGCGATTTTACACATTTTTCGTGGTTCATGAAGCACAAATAATGAAGGCATAATCCGGGAATTTAATTTGAGCTCGTCACGCGAAGTTTAATTTCGAGCATGCATGCTGTGAAGGTGTTTTATTGATGTGAATGCTAGGCTAAAAGAGTAATAATGTGACGACCGATCGACTATTAATACCAACAAACTAACAGACTTTATTTTGCAAATACACTTTGATGCGGTGAAAGTAATTGACCTCTTTAAAACAAATCTGACTAAAGTCAAATATGCTTTACTGTCCGTACTGCGCAGCCTCAGGGTTTGTTTACATTTTTTGTTTTGAATTTGTTGATATGTTACACTTCTGAATTAGCGTACATGGAGCAAATTATAAGTTTTTGAGTCCGCCATAAGCCATAATTGGTGCAGTGTGCATGCATTTTTATCCCATCTTTATTCTCTTATTTTGTTATTTAAATAAGTTGAAAGTTTTTACATTTTAATTATATTGTATTTTTGACTAATGCCAATCTCGTACCCAGAGTCCATGGTCTCCTCGGTCAGCGGTTGGTCGTCGCCAGGTGGAACTCTGGGGAATGGAATTGTTCATTCCAGAAATCTGGGATAACGGTCACTTCCCGTCTTCGAATCTGGTTACATGAACAGCCAATCAAAAAATTAGATATTTATTCCATTCCCCAGAGTCTAACCTGACGACGACTACCGCTGACTGAGGATACCGTTGACTCTGGGTACGAGATTAGACTGATACTTGTTTTTATCCCGATGCGCGCATATGTTTTTTTAGAACTCCGATTTGTCTTTTTACGACCGTTACGTTTAGGAATGCTCGATGAGCCAAAACGTCGGTTTGGGAAAACGTCGAGGTTCTTCTACTTGTTATTATTGTTTGGCAAGGATATCTGGCTTTAATAATAAAGAAAAAGGTAAGTGTGTACCGGACCCGGGGGGGGGGGGGGGGGGTACTCAAAAATGTTTTATACGGGGAGGCTCCGTCCAGAGGTCCAACCCCTTACCCTTTTATTTTTGACAGAAAAGGTACCCCTTTCATATGCCTTCCATGGAAAATGGTACCCCTTTCATATACCTTCCATAGAAATTATGAAAATGGTACCCCTTTCACATACCTACAGTAGAAACACTGCATCCCTTTCAGTCTATACCCTTGGAATTAATGAACAATATATATCCCCAGAAGGAAGTGGAAGGAAGCTGTCTTACGATGGCTAACAACTTCAAACCTGCAGTCCACATCATACCTAAATGACAGTTTTCCCTACCCTTTTCTATACTCCAACTCGTGAAATCCCTACCCTTTTATATACCTCCAGTCTGAAAAGGTACCCCTTTCGGGCGGAGCCTCCCCGTATAGTCCATTATAGGGAGTACCCCCCCCCCCCCCCCCCCCGTACCGGATTTTTTTTTGGCTAGAAATTATCCCTTCGTGTGAGGCTCACAAACATTGCAGGGCGGAGATTGCGCAGTACGGACTGTAAATCATTAAAATAAGTTCTGCCACGCACCTCCCCCACAGAAAAAAAATATATTGACGTTTGGTTCCCAATAAAGATTAGTTTAAGTTTTACTACCTTGTCATCTAAATCTTGCACAATTTGACGATACATGGATTTCCTGACCATTTGCGCTGTTTAGCATTTTGTGCGCCCACGATACGAACACCAGTCAAAACTATGTATGCACACTTCAGTCACGACTAAATGAAGTGATTTATCAAATTCACATTATTTATTGCATCCGACTCGACAAAAGATGATCTCTCCAAATTTGACCCTATTCGATATTCGGTCTGGGCTTTTTTCTCTCGTCGTGAGCCTGAGGGAGGAAGGGGAGGGGGTCAGAAAGTTCACCCCTATGCATCGAAAAAAGTATTCACGCTATGAAAATGAAACTGATATGGTGTGTAACGCATCCAAGCATGTTTATTTTAGCGGACATTCGTGCGAGGATGCAAAAACTATAAAGCTTTTGGAAGAAACCCTTCGTAAAAGGTGTAAATCTCACGAAAACTGAAAATTAAAACACCAAATTGGGTAAAACGACCCGTGCAAACAATTGACACCAACATTTACCCGGGAAAAGTCATAAAGTTTGGCCATCATTGCTAAGATAAGATAAATTTGAAATTAGCACGGGCACTATTTTTCTACAGGAAAAATGTTATGTTGACGAAGATAGTAATTTGAGGGAAATTTACGAGGAATCAAAGAGCCCTTTCCACTATCTCATGTATTCTCCCATCCTGCGATGCACTCTTAGTCTTGGTTCACACTAGCTACATAGACCTTATTCATAAATGGCGGTGGATTAATTATTCTTTAATATTCATGCTAATCAGCCTCCCTAGCCTCATTTTAGAGTAAAAATTATTTTGAATTTTGCACATACTAACGAGGCTAGGGGGGCTGATTAGCATGAATATAAAATAATAATTAATCGGCCGCCATTTATGAATAAGGTCTATAACGTTTTTTTTTTCTTATATTGTACATTATGCTCCTATGTCATTATGTTGTGTTGTTCACACAGGTGACATAAAACATCGACATAGAGTGCTTCTTGCGTTTGCGTGACCATGCCGTTATATCGCTAGTGTGAACCAGGCCTTTATGCTCTACCCATGCCACTCCGTGCAGTTTTGTAAAAATCAGGGTAAAGGGGTGTTATTTTCCTTCCACCACAAAGCGATAGCAACGACAGTGCCTAGGTGGACACCCTTTTTGGTTCATTCGCTTATGGGAGGTTAAAAAATTTAGTGTTTGTATGCGGATGAGACCACCACTTTAGTAAGTAAGTAAGTAAGTAAGTAAGTAAGTAAGTAAGTAAGTAAGTAAGTAAGTAAGTAAGTACGTAAGTAAGTAAGTAAGTAAGTAAGTAAGTAAGTAAGTAAGTAAGTAAGTGAGTGAGTGAGTGAGTGAGTGAGTGAGTGAATGAGTGAGTGAGTGAGTAAGTGAGTGAGTAAGTAAGTACGTAAGTAAGTAAGTAAGTAAGTAAGTAAGTAAGTAAGTAAGTAAGTAAAGTAAGTAAGTAAGTGAGTGAGTGAGTGAGTGAGTGAGTGAGTAAGTAAGTAAGTAAGTAAGTAATATAGCAAAGCTAATAAACTTGTGGCCCTCCTTTGTGAGTGGTGACCGCCTACTGGAGGTATTCGTTAGTAGAGGTTCCACTATATTTGGTCTGAAGTAGGGCAAGGGTACGTTTCAAGAACCAAAATTAAACCAAAAAAAAAATCCCATGTCGAATTTTCGAACCTTAAAAATTTCCCTGAACAGATTAAATGATAATAGCAAAGAACAACACTACAAATTGCGTGTTTGTTTATTCATCATTCTATCTGCAATAAACGTTCCCAGATCTAGTTGTCATTCTTACAAACAGACACCAAACTTTTAGAAGAAAGAAAACTACTTAATCAGTGCATTGAAACAGAAACATCATGAAACACAGTACTAGGTTACAAACTGCTTTAAAGGGTCCCTCTCAACCAGTGTGCTTTGCGCGCCAATACTCTTATGGCGGCCATTTTCGGGTGTCGCGAAAATAGCGGCTTGAAGTTAAAAACTACTTTTTGCAGGATTCTGGCCTTGTTCTGGCCACAAAAAGCAGTTAGGACGACCCAAGTTAGTACAATTTGGAAAGTATGACATAACATTAGCCCCACGATAGATCGAGTTCCCGGATGAAAACAATAACACGCGACCGCAAAGCACACTGGTTGAGAGGGACCCTTTAAACAAGAAGTCAGTGCGTGTACTACATATCCGTAGTACAATGTTTTTTACCGCGAATCTTCCATTGTTTTGAATACCCCCAAAATCCATGCTAAAATCAAATTCCCCCCCAAAATACCTGCCAAAACTTTCTTACCCAAAACAATTCAGAAATTAATCGTGAATTTCAAACCCCTGAAAAACCCTTCGTACCTCCGTCACTTTTAAATCTGGAGTGAGTGAGTGACATGACCTGATGTAGCCATAGTTACATGATTACATCAGCTAAAAAGGATCTAGATTGTTACACAACATAATTCCCAGTGTTTCAATGCATACATGTATTGCCCTAAAATCAAAGTTGTCGTCTTTTTTCTTAAACTAATTGAAAAAATGTAATTAGTTAATTACTTTATAAAACTGAGATTTAACTTTTCTATCTACCAGGTAAAATCCAAAATCTAGCCAATTACTCGGGTAAAAACTTGGGTTTTAAAAACCTTTGTTCATGGAATTCACAATGCAACCGTTTAAAAAACTAGGTGTTATTAGATAGGTGCTTCCTTATTGGTTTTCACTCGTAAGCAAAAGACATATCACAATTATCATCGCACAAATCAATTACCTCTGAACATCTCAGTATGTATAAATGACATACATATAAAATATCTACCCTAAAATTAAATTACGCGTTTTAAACAAGCTTAGGGAGTTTAAGATCCCACAATGGTTACGCCCAGGACAAACGTTGATTAAAAAAACTATTTTATATTTTTAATTGAGAATCTCTGGATAATTTCAGACCTATTCAGTTTGGTCTATTGGTGTCAGAGCTTTCCTCTGCTGAATATGTAAAGACTTGCGAACAATTCCAAATAGAAACAAGACACATTCATCGTTGCGGTTCTCGTTCTCCAGAACGACGCAGAATTAGATCATTTCACGTTGTTGTCTTGCAGCGCAGAGGACGGTTACTGGAAAGTACCAACAAGAAAAAATGCACGTGAGATCAATTCTACTGCCTAATTAAACCTTTTGTTTAACGACTTTTTCGTTGCCGTTGCCGTTGTGCGGGTTTTCTTAAACACCCTAATAAGTTTTGCAAAACTATATTTATAACAATTAACGTCTTGTATACCGATTGTTAAATAGGGTAAAATACTATTAAAGTTTTTCAAAACACCAAGCGTTGTCGACAATTTAGTCATCTTCAATTAAACGTGTTGATTACAAAGCCAGCTGGTTCACTTGTCATTCAGCTGTTAGATCCTCCACGTTGGCGTACAAACTGTTGTCATACTGCTCGAGGTTGACGTAGGTCTGTAACAGGAAAGAAGTTCGTGATTAATTAGCTGTCGGTTTTAAAGTGAAACTTATAACTTGCAGCACGTGACATATATCTTCAAACTAAACGTATCATGTGCTACAAAATATCTGAAACCATGGAAGTCAAAATATTTTAAAACATACAAGGTATGTAAGTAATCCCAGCTATAAAGTTGGTGTCATCAGTTAAAAGTGTAAATAAGAATGGAGAACAGGTGGAAATGTATAGGGAACTGAAAAAATACTCAAGCTTTTTCCGATACGGAAAGTCAAATTAGGGTTCAAGTTCGTGTGTACTGAACATAAATTCCATGTTAGAAAAAATTATAAATTACAAATAAATTATAAATAAAATATAAATAAATTATAGATTTAATTATAAATAAATTATACATTGTAATTTATATATCTAAATGTTGTGTTGTGTGCCTTTGTTTTGTGTTGTGACATGAACGTGTTGTGTGCTATTTAAAAAACCACTGCGGTGATAAGTTTGTCAATCTGTTGAAATTATATAATTTTAGCCAGTAAAAAAAAAAATGTTAGAAAATTATGTATTCTTCCTGGGAGGGCTGGGGGGCGGAGGGCAGAAATTACCCGCGCTTATTTCAAATTAACCGTAATTAAACAGCACCCAAGCAATCATAGCCAAACTGTCTGATTTTTGCTTAAAATTATATGGGAACCTTTCAGTGTGTCAATTGTTTGATCACGTGACTTAACGTTGCCATGGCATCCAAGTTTTGACAGGTCGTTTTACCCACGTTTGGTGTTTTCAGCTCAATTTTCAGTCTTCGTGAGATTTCTGCTTTTTACGAAGGGTTTCTTCCAAGGTCGTGACTAGAATGGATAGTCCAAAATCAGGATCATACGTTACCCTGACCGACCCACAGAAGAAAGCTAACAATTTTCGGGGCTATAGTAGGCTAACCGGGGCGCTATTCTCGGGGCTAATCAGTGCTATTATAGGCCAACTGGGGTGCTAAAGTACGATGATCTTATTTTGAGCTATCCATTTAAGGCATAGCCTTTCTTCCAAACTCAATTTAGAAATCCAAGATGGGGCGGATCTAAGATGGCGGATTTTTTTAAAGTATGACGTTATTTTTGCGTGCTATGATATCATAATTGATTCGTGATTGTCACTAAAATATACATGTTTGGATGTTTTATCCGCCACATAAGTTTCATTTTCATAGCATGAATATATTTGAGATATAGGTCGTTTTACCCATACTTGGTGTTGTGTGTCATGAGATTTTCGTTTTCCGTCAATCAATATTTTTGCATCCTTATTATTTTTTTTTTGATGTTTTCAAATCAAATTTGGAGATTGACTGACATTTCTGAACAATTTAGACATCCAAGATGACGGATCAAGATGGCGGATTTTTTAAAATTTATGACGTCATTATGGCGTACACGACGTCATAATTGGACACGTGGCTGTCACTCACATAAACATTTTTGGATGCGTTACGCACCATATAAGTGTCATTTTCATAGCGTGAATACTTTTCATGATACATGGTTTTTTTTTTGGGGGGGGGGGGGGGGGGGGATGCCCAATGTCCCCCAGGCGCACAAACGAATAAAAAAAGCCCAGGCAGTGTTTACCTTGTGGTTTCTCTCCATTTCTTTCATTAGTATCTTTTAGTTTGGCAAAGGTTGGTCGATCAGTTGGGTTTTCTTCCCAACATTTCAGCATAATCTGGTATCTAATAAATACAAATCATTTGAATCAACACACAATTAAAACCAGTGGAAAATAATCAAGGTAAACCGACAAGGATAATGGATGTTCAATATTTTAGTAAAACATATTACTGGACGAGTCAACGAAAAATGCCTCTGACACGAAACCTCCTCCATTCACCCCCCACCCCCACCCCCCTTCCGCATTACAGACCTCGAGTATGTGAAAGAGGCAGATACTGCAAGTTAATGAGGGTACCGTATTTCCTCTATTTAGCCTCCTCCATTCATTTTAATTATTTTGTATTTGCTTTAGTGTTATGAAAAATATAATGAACTTAGGTAGAAAATCATAGAATAGCATTATAATGTATTTACAGTTTGTTGTCCACGTGTGTTGGTTTTGGCATTCTGAATCCTTCTTCAAGTTTATTGGCGATTTGTCGAGCGTTAATTCCCGGATACGGAGATCCACCTAGATGAGATAAATTGACGTTTTTAAGTGTCATATCAATATTAAATTATCAAAATAATATTTATTTATAAATATTATTTTAAATAAATAAATAAATAAATAAAGGAAAGAAGGAAGGAAGGATTTGGGGGAATGTCGCTTGTCTGAATTTGTCTGAATTCCGTGTCGCTGTTTCATCAAGACGTTTGAAAGAGTTTAGTTTAGTTTAATGAGTTTGCCACAATAATTTTACAAATAATCTTACAGTTAAATAAAAGTCAACGATTTATAATTAAAAATGGTGGTGGGAGAGAGGAACGGAACTTTCATTCCACTTGACACCTAACTCCTTTTATAAAAAATAACCTATAAATTTAAAAACTTGCAAATGGAGATACATTTAGGAGAAAGGAAAAAAAATAAATAGAAAAATACTAATTATAACATTGCTGATTATGAAATTAAATTAAGCGAGGATGCAGCCGGGGAGGGGGGTGGTAAGTAGGTAATTTTAACGAATATAGTTGTCCCAGGTAGAAACGTCTTTCTCTGAAATTAAATTAAAGTTGTATCAATTTGTCATTGTCAAAATTTTAAAATAACGTTAGTTCCTTTGTTTGTCTATTTTTTTATTCTAACATTGTTCTGCGTTTCGCGCGAAGAAATAAAATGCACAAAATGGCGGCGTTTTCGCAAAGGGAAGGTTATTTAACTGCGAGCTCGAACTTTTCAAGTTAAGTCGATAGAAACATATCGATAGCGAGTGCTATAATTATAGCGACATGAAAAACGGCAGACTATCAATTGATGGACAGCCGAAACATACAGTGCTTTTGTCTCAAACTATTCTAATTAAATTTATGCTCATCTGGCTAATGCTGTTTCTGTCTAGCATTTTTTCACAAATTTTTGACAGAAGTAGTATTGGCTGAAACAAATGAGCATAAATTTAATCAGCATAGTTTTGAGAAAAAAATGAGCACCGCCAGGATTATAGTCTCCTACGCAGCCGTTATTTTGTGTCGTCACGGCAACGCTTCTCCCCACTAAGGGCTGCTCAAACCTGGACCACATTCCTTTCCTTTTGTTTTGACCGCAGTAACTTTGACACCTATCGGCAAAAACGTGACTGTTACCGTTTGCCGAAAACCTGCTAGATCGATCCAATTCTTGAACTAGGATGTCTGTTGTAATTATAATGAAGTTTTTTCGACATTATTTTTTCATGTCATACATTTTTTCATCAGTGAAACCGTGTTTTATTTTTATGTCTGGTGTGCGTCAAATTCAAAAGGCGGCATACTGGCGTGCGTTTGACGTTTCCGACGCTAAGGTCATGATAAGACACAATCTATGATTGGTGTATTTTGGCGCGAGCAAGTTCCAAAAATGGCTCTGCAACTGTGATTGGCTTAAATCTACAAAGGAATGTGGTCCAGGTTTGAGAAGCCGTTAGTGGGGAGAAGCGTTGCCTGACGACACAAATAACGGCTGCGTGGGAGACTACCAGGATTATAAATTGCCACTTTAACGAGCACAATCGGTAATTGTTTTTCAAAGCTCACACGAGTTTAAACAATTGCACGCGAGTGGAACTATTTGGTGGACTATGAACATGAATTAAAAGTTAACCTACCTACAGTGAGAATCTCGTACAGTAGAACACCATAGCTCCAACTGTGGGAAAAGGAATGACGTAATACTAAGTTGTATTAATGTGGGCTGACATTGATCAAGGCACAAATATCAACTATCGAAATATGCGGTAAAGTAGATTCCCTTGTTACAGAGCCTTACATGCATATACTATACATGTAATTTCCTGAGTGATCCTCGTGTAATATAACAAACTATCAAAATAGCACTTGCCTGTAAAAAAAAAGCCTCAGGGCCGCTCAACGGCATCTTAACCCATGACCTCCGCGTTATCGCGGATGCAATGCACGATTCAATTTTTAGTTGTAAAGTACTTACACGTCACTTTGTGTTGTGTATGTCCCGTATAACAACGCTTCATAAGCAGTCCACTTGACAGGCAGACGACCCTTTCAAGAAAAAACAAATGGACGAAATGGAAAGCAAAAAATACATTAATCGCATTATACGGACGCGAAATAACGAGATTGTTTCGCGATCCACTTATAGTTTTACGATACTTACGAGTGAGACGACATTTTTAGCGCTAATTCGTCTCAAATGTGGGCTGGTCATGGATTTGTGAAGATCATGTAGAGATTGGCACCGAGGCGCTGAGTTGGGTTCCTCGTGTACGCATCATTTTGAAAACTTTGATGAGCCGTCGACGATCTTTTATCTTTTACCTATTAAAGTCGTTTCTTTGTTCATCGTTTCACGCTAAGTTAGTTGTAAAATCATGTAAGATGTTTTCGGTGGAAATTCGATGATTTTCCCATTTTCATCGCTGTTTGGTGCTTTAGAAAACTTATTTGACACAATATTCTGGATTGCTTTTGTTTTCTGTGAGCAATAAACCCGCGTTACCTCCAAAGTAAAAATGCTTTCGCGTTCAAGTATTCGTGAAAAGATACCTCTTAATTTTTATTTTACAATGTATTTTGTATGTTTCAACTAAATTCGGATATCAAGAAAAACATTATGGTTGCCATCGCTTCCCGACTCCGCCCAATACGAAATATATATTTATTATATGGCAAACTGGTCCACGATGAAAAGGAACATTCTGATTGGTTCCCTGAGCGGTCCGAATTTTGCAATACGGACCGCAAAGATGGATCGCTCACGAACTCATTTCGCCAAATTCCTTTTATAAAACATTGAACAAAAGAAAACTGTTTTCTATTAAGAAGAACATTTTTTTCTCATGTCTGGCGGACAATTTTGGTTAAACTTTTCGCAAAGTGGCCTGGAAAATGCAAGAATATGCTTAGCTTTGGCGCGCGCCCATTAGCCGAGAATGGTTGCACTAATTTCTCAGCAAATTTTTTAAAAAGCCATTATAATAAAAAACTTTATTGAACTAGCTTGTTCGGTCCGTATTGGGAAATATTGGTCTCGTTCTTTTTTTGCAAGTTTATGGACCTCGCCTTCGGCTCGGTCCATAAACTTGCAAAAAAAGAACTTGACCAATATTTTCCCAATACGGACCTCACGCTAGTTCAATAACATCTATATTTATAAATTTTCTCCCAGACCGCCATAATAAAGCCCTAATATCGTCGCAAAATCAATTTAGTTTATAGTTACTTCATAAAAATTCTCACCCGACTTTGCCTGGTGTAAATATCATCTTGGTGAACATTCCTCGCCATCCCAAAATCTGTCACCTTACACTTCTCTCCTTCACCAACAAGAACATTTCTGGCCGCCAAGTCACGATGAATTATCTAATGAAAAGGTATATATGTTTATGCATTTCCTCAAAAAACGATACTGTACAACCCTTTTTCGATCAAGATCTTTTTTTTATCAATATTACCAAGGGATCTTTTAAAGGGTCCCTCTCAACCAGTGTGCTTTGCGCGCCGATACTATTACGGCGGCCATTTTCGGGTGCCGCGAAAATAGCAGCTTGAAGTTAAAAATTACTTTTTGCCGGATTCTGGCATTGTTCTGGCTACAAAAAGCAGTTAGACGACCCAAGTTAGTACAAATTGGAAAGTATGGCATACATTAGCCCCACGAGAGATCGGGTTCCTCGGATGAAAACAATAACACGCGACCGCAAAGCACACTGGTTGAGAGGGACCCTTTAACAGAAATTAAACAAACGATTATGGGAACAGCAATTTTTGCGACCTTTGCAAAATAGGAACATAAGTATTTGGGGGGTAAAAAAGTTTTAAAATAGGATGACATTGAAGCGATAGAACACAAACTTCTTCCAAACCTTTCTCGAAGCCAAATAAAACATTCCATCAGCGACCTGCCAAGCGAACTTCATTAACTGTTCCGCAGTTAGATTGGTTTGCGGCTTCACATCCGGGTCCTTAAAGTATGTGTCGTTGAGTCCACGGCTCTTTCTCAAGTATCCCAGCAGGTCACCGAACGGCACATACTCAATAAGGACAAGAAGGGGATCTATGAAAAAAAAAAAAAAATGAAACCGTGAAGAAAAAACACTAAGGTGGCTGCGAATGGTGATATATAAAGTTGGGAACTGTTTAAGTCTGGAAGTCCAGTGCAGTGCTTTCATATTTGACTGGTGATATGTATAATTATGTAAAATTAACAATTATTCTGCGAAATCGCGCAGATTATCGCTGGATACTGAGCGGACGCGAGGCGGTCGAGTAGTAGGTCGAGTTGCCTAAAATCCGACGATATCACAGAAGATAATTGCAATTGTTTTATTATCTAACAAAATGTAACGAGTCTCAAAATACAAAATACTCCCTCGAAAATGAAAGCATCGAAATGTTGTAAAAGTCTCAGCAGCTCTTTCCATGATGTCGGACAAGTCTTCTTAAGCGCACATCCAAATATGGAAAACTAAACATACCGCATTCAACAAATTGTCACGATGCCCATATATGGTCAAGAAGCCCTTGTTATTTGTCATCCGTACTTTGGACTTTAGGAAATTTCGATACTTAATCAGCATTTCAATTACCTGTCTCAGTAACGCATCCTATCAGCTTGATCACGTGTGGATGAGGTTTCATTTTCTTCATCAACTCAACTTCTGACAACAGGTCCTTTCTGTCTGAATCCGGGGCATTTGCTACAAAATTAAAAACAGAAAACAATTGTTTTACATAATTCTAAATCATTTCGATAGTTAATTATTTCTAATTGCACCTTTCAACATTTTGACAGCAACCGTGGTGTATTCCTCGTTACCACTTATGTTCCACGCTGTTGCCTTGGCAACTTGAGAAAAAGCTCCTTTACCAATTACTTTAATGATTTTGACCTGCTCTCGATTAATTTCCCAGCTTCGTGTTGAGGGATGAAGGGGCATGTAGTCTCCGGTGCTAGGGACTAACTGCATAGGTTGAATTGTAGCGGCACCAGACGGGACCATGTTGGAGGGCTGGTTTTCGGTTTCCAAAGGCATGGGATTCTAGTGTTGAAACACAAGATGGACATTATTTTAATTCAACATTGATTGGTTAACTGATATATCGTTTGCCGCAAAAAACCTTATCCATTATTATTTGTGTAAGCATCTTCCATGAGATGAATATCACTATGGATTATGTTGTTGTTTGTTTGGAAAGTAAACAAGATGTACAAAAAATTATACTTTACTTAACCCTTTTAGTCTTAAGTTGTATGGCCTTTTTTCAATTTAATAAATATAACCCAATACCCAGGTATGATATATCGTTGGAAAGCTACTGCGGTGTGTATGTCATACTGATCTCATAAAACGAAAAGGATAGAAGTTAAAGTTTTGATTTAAAAGCTTTATAGTATAAAAGAAAAACAGTAGATACACTGAACTAGGCGCACGGTATAACCCTGAACTATAGCTTATAGCTTAATGTGCTGCTCTCAGTACTGTGATTTATGTCGCTTATGTTACAGACCATAATATAAATCGGAAAAAAGTTTCCAAAGTTGTAGGGGTGGTCAATGTAATCACATACTGGGGTATGTGGAATTTTATGCTGTCAATAAGCAGATCTCTCTAATAACATTTTGGTTCCAAAATTTCACATAAATTGACCTAATTTTGACCAAAAACGTACGTCATAAGCACAAATGTGCTCTCCCGAGGCGAAAGGGTTAAGAAAGTCAATGTAACCCAAGCTTGGAGCAACACCTCCATTTGTATCAGTATAAACTATCTCCTATATGCTGTGCACGTGTTTTTACTTACCAAGGCAATAAGCTCTTCGCCGCATCCTGTGCATGTATTTCTTCTGAAATAAAGCAAGATTATCTCCACTATGTTTTATATTTTCAAACTTCAATTGTTTTATATTACTAACCAACTATAATATCTTCTATGTGAATGATCAGCTATAGGAAGTGAAAGCTTCAACAATATAAAACTGTTTTTTTTTCATTCAGCTTCAAATTATTTGAACATGTTGACAGCAAATGTATCACATTTTAAACTCACTCAAATCATAGTTAATAAAGGGAAATGGTTATGAAGCCCGGAAAAGTTCTTTGTTATATCTTTTTGTTCGCTATTTTGGGGGTTGACCGTGCACAAAACCTGACAAAATACAATAGGTGGTTACGTGTGTTCAAGCAACTAACCAATAGAAACGTTGCGATTACGTAATTCATGCATAGTGTATGAGCTCAAAACAAAAGATGTGCACGGTCATGGACCTTTCCACATAAATCTTGGCCTCTTTGTTTGCTCCTTTGAAGTTTGCCGGGCTTCATAACCATTTCCCTTTATTAACTATGCTCAAATTGATAACAGTGTCCATTCGTTTAATCGATTCCAAATAACGACGTAAAGTATTGAGGTCGCTGGAGATTTCCTTTCGAGTCGTTGTGTGATGACTCTCTAGGGTTTGCACAAACCTGTCAATGTTACTTGACTGCTGTTAGGTTGTGTTCTTCGCCGTCGAGGTCTTTTGAATTTTGGTCGTTTCCTTTGTCTGTCTCTCTCTCTCTTACTCTCCGAATTTTCTTCAGCGCTCAAGTTCCTTCTCTTTCATGAAAGTTTTCAAACGCTTTGCCAGCCGGCATTAGCATCTCTCATAATGCCTGTGTGCATTACAGAAAAATCCGGCCCCGACTATATATATTAGCCAATCAGAGCGCGCATTATATCTTTACAAGTTCTAGCCATATAATTTTACTCACCGATTTGTTTTTGATATCACTGAAATGAGAAAAAAATAAGTATAATGTAAGCGTCCTGGCCACGATTCCAACATTTGAAATGAAAACGTATGAACTTCAATGAAATTTCTTCTCAAATGTTGGGATAATGGTCACGTGAACATTATAATGTAGAGGAAAGGGTAATTATTTTTTATTTTTTTATTTGTTTTCAACGACGGTGCACGTGGATCACAGTATGATTTCGTCATAAAACAGAAAAGTAAAGTAAAAACAGAAAAGAACGATTCTTAGGTTAGTACGTACAAAGAAAACATTTCTGTGTTTCAATTAAAGCTGTCAATATTAATTATAACTTAACAAAAAGTGACTCTTTTTCCACTTCAACGAAAGCATTGGAATATAATTGTCAGCATTGATTGAAGCTTCTCTTAAAATAGCGCTCATTTATAGCATAAATATATCGCAGTTATTACAACAAAGAATTATTGACGTGTCAATTTGGTCTAGCATTTTTTCTATAACTGCATGGGGACACTATTTACAACAATTATAAATTATGATGGGAAGTTGGTTAATTTTAAAAGCATAACGTCAACAGTTACACTGAGTATATCAAGCAAATTTAAGGATGTATAATGTCACTTACCCAAGCGCCTGCGCATTTTCCAGATGACGACACCCAGAATAATATTAATTATCAACAAAATGATGATGAGACTGACGTAAACAGCGTGAACTTTGTCACAAGAAGAACCTGAAATGTACGGGGCAAAATCAGTTACTGAACATGCGTTGATGAAACACGAAGTGCAAGTCCTTGATCATATGACAGCAACAAAACAAAAATATGTATGCGAAGACTCCCACGAGCCAGCTCAGAAATTTAATTTATGTTAGTGGCATTCATTGAATGCAGTTGTTGGCCCTTCCCTGTGAAAAATGTGGATCGTAATCTCCGGCTCGAGTTTTCCCCGAGTTTCCAGGCTAGGGCAGTTTCTGTGGTAACTGGTCAGCAGTCTTATATCGAGTCTTATGTCACGCAAATCTTACGTTTTGCAAAGACACAAATTTATAAATAGACAGTGCAATCCCGAACCTTCGCCGGATTTCTCAAAAACCCAACAACACGAACCAAAAGTCGTTTCCCTTGGATTTGTTTCACTGTAATTTTACCCCCGATACTCAAACAGAGGAACGAAGGAATCACAGAATGTATCCGTTTGTTGGCATCATAACTCCAGAAAGGTATATCGTTTAAATGTGTAAGACGAGAGAAATACCGTACGTCCTGACAATTACAACCCGCCATTTTGTTTTGCTGTGCGGTCGGGCTACTACCCCCAACCCCTCCGACCCCTAATGCCTACCAAACATTGCGCCGTCCGCAATATTTTTTAGTGTTGTGATTTCCCAGGCCTTATACACCGGTCAGCGGAATTACCAAGAACAGTTTACTAACGAACAAATTTTCCCCACAATCAAGAAAGTTCATCAATCGCGCATGCGCATTGCTGAGCTAAAAATAATATTATGTACTTCTCAATCTCATTAATGATCTAAGAGAAGGTGATGATAATTTTTAAAATATATTATTTAATACTTTTCTACTGCCTGCCTAAAACTGCTTGGAGTACCAATCAGTGGACAGTAATCTATGGCCTGATGAACGTATCAGTATAAATTGAAAATTAAATGGGCTTACTTCATAAACAAACCGTGAAAACACTCCCTTTAAAAAATATATTTCAAACAATTATAGTTGGAAGAGACCAGGGGGGGGGGGGGGGGGGGGGGGGAGGGGATAGAAAGCCGGCCACTTTTCTTTGAGGACATAGCGGTGCCGGGCAACAGACCAACAGTGCGAATCGTGTGTCAATCAAGCCGTTGCTAAGAATGCCGTCAACCAAAACTTCATTGTTTTCTAACCCGGGAAACTTTTTCAAGCTCGAAGCGAAGAGCTGTACTCATGTAGCCTGCAAACACAGCGCTGGCGGATTTTTGGCCTGATCTTTCACGCCGCCGAGAAAATATCTTGGCGGCAGCGTGAAACAACAAGCGAAAAATCCCTCTGAGCTGCATTTAAATGCTACAGCGAGAGTCTTTCGGATACGGTCAGTAGTGCTACTACTGGGAAGCGAAGTCGGATGAAAATGTTTATCGTAATACACGAGGCGAAGCGAAATCAGACAACAACGAAAAAAAACACGTCTTCGTTTTCGAGCGAAAACAACCAAGGAAAACACCTTTTTCTTATCATGCATACTAATTTTAGGTGTGAATTTCTTGCCTGGCAAGCTTTTTTATTGTTAATAAGTTCCCGTGGGACAATCCTCTTAGCAACTAGTTGAGTGCTACTGCGCACACTCGGTTGCCCGGCACCGCTATGTCCGTAATTATGCAAAACCATTTACACGGAATTTATATCCCCACTGGAAGAGACCCATGTGCGGGGGAATGCTTATCTTAGATCATCCTCCCTTGTTATATCCATGCTAATATTACATACCTTTCGTGCCGTGGGATTGCTGATCTCCACCATCGGTATCTATGAAAGAGATCAGTTGTGAGTTTGTCATTTTATTAATTTATAATTGAAAATTTCGGTTAGGGATCCAACCTATCAAAACGAAGCTTAAACACATGTTTCAACGATATATGTGAATCAGCTACGATCGTCGACATAGTCAGCGAATCGGATAGCTTATTATTTGGACTGAAAAAATGAAGACAAAACATCTCTATCACGAAAAATTCATTTGAGATTCTTTCTCACATTGTGGGACTTTCAGGGCCGATTATTCAAGCGTATAAGAAAGCCATTGTCTATAAACCCTTACCACTGAAGGAGTTTGGTTATGCAAATTAAAAAGCATGAACAAACAAATAAAATCATTTTAATAAAACAAAAGCTCAATCTTTTTCAAGACGCCAAATTGTTGTTATATTTTTGATATATATTTTTGTTATATATATCTTAGGCGAAGCCAAATGAAATAAAATAAAATAATTGCTTTCGAATGAGAAAACCATTATTGGAATTGAATAAAACGCCACACACCGAGTATTCGAGAGAATAATGTATACCTTGAACAGAACATACCTCCTATTGCCTTAACTCTCTTGACTTTTCTTCCTCTTTTAAACTTTCACCATGGATGTTTGTTGCAGTAACCACAAATTCGTACTCCTTGCCTTTCTCCAACTCAACCTTCAATTCTCTAACTGAGACTTCCGTTATCGTCTTTAGCTTGTCCCACTCTCCTGGTCTACCACCAGTCACTATTCTTTGGTACACAGTGTATTGTGTGATTTCTCTTCCATAGCTTTGTGGTTCACTCCACTTTAGCGTTATTGAACAGTCTGTTACTTCATTCGGTATGTCACTCATTTCCACAGCTGCTGGGATCCCTGATGCCAAAACTCTCTTGATCTTTCCATATTCCATTAAACTTTCGCCAAGTGCGTTTGTTGCAGTAACCACAAATTCATACACCTTGCCTTTCTCCAATTTAACTTTCAATTTTCTAAGTGAGATATCTGTAATAGTCTTTAGCCTAGTCGACCACTCTTCTGGTTTACCATAAGTCACTATTCTTTGGTACACAGTGTACTGTGTGATTACCCTTCCATTATTTTTTGGTTCCCTCCACTTCAGCGTGATGTTATCGTTTGTCACTTCACTGGGAAGGCCGTATATTTCTGCTGTTGCCGGGACTCCTTGGTTAATAAAATTAAATGATCATTTATCTTTATCAAGTTGTTCTCTTGCAGTTGTAAATCTTCACATATCATTAAATTAAATCGGTCATTTGGTATTGTCGTGATTGATTCTAGCTCCGAATGTATGTGCCGGATTAATTTGCACAAAATCCAACGTGTAAAAAAAAAATCATTTTTGCATCAGGTCTAGTTCAAACGACAATTCAGAGCTGATTTACATATGGTAGAATTATTCTATATTGTGCAGGTCTTCATAAACCTACTGACTAGATCAATTTATTCATAATGTATTTGTCTATCGAATCTTCATAATGACTGAGCCTTAATACCGGGAGACATATCCAATACTTCAAAACGGACGAGGCGAGGGAGTCCGGAGTGACAAAATAATTAAAGAACATTTTCTTCTCATTTCTTTGTTTCTGAAAGCTCAATCGTTGAATAACCAACGAGACCTGTTGTTAGCATTCTGTACATAATTGTAGTAATCACTAGTGATAGCAAATCTTTTGATATAATTTTGATAACGTGCGCTCTGATTGGTTGTGTAGTTTTGCACGAAGCTATTACACGAGGTTAATAATATGAAATATAGCATTGCATTTTGTTGGCTTTGCATTGTATTTATTAAATAAATAGGAAACGGTTGCTTTCCTGTTTACATACCGTAGCCTGATGCAAATTCTCTACAAATTTTGGATAATTCAAAATTACTTATCAACTCTCGATCGCTTTGCAAACATCCTCTAGTGTTTGCATCAACGCGCCATTTTCTATTCCTTAAAGTGCAACTAACCCCTCAAATTTTTTTCTCTCATTAAACTCTATCTATTGCCCGATCACGTCTGCGAAAAAATTATCGTGATTAATAAAATTCCCACGTTTCTACAATTGTTTCAAGTCAGGTGTTCCATGTTCACCACCACGCAAATTGGGGTCCTGGGTCGAGCAATGTGACGTCAAAACCGGAGACTAGATTTACCATGTTTACAAGCATTTGACTGGGCATCCATCGAGCGTATATTTTCTTTCCGTTATTTCCGAGCCGTTTTATCTTCGAAAGCAACAGAATTTAACACAAACTAGTTATGTCATCTAGTGACTCAAATTCGGAGTCTAGTTACAATTCGGAAGGCTATGACACAAAAATGTTGAGATCGAAGTGGAAGATGCACGGGTCGCAAGCTTCCCGTGATGATCGAAGCACACAGATTGGATGGCTTTCGCTTATGCCGACGAACCGTATGTGGACGCGGAATAGCTGAAGAAATACGAAAAGGAGGAAGAAGAAGAAGAAGAAGACAAGAAGCTAGAGGAAGCAATTCAAGCTAGACTTGACAGCAAAGAAAGAGTAGATTCTCGGTTAGTCTTATCACTAATACTTGTCAAACCAGATGTAAACAAATAGACTCGTAATCGATACTTCAAGCAGCAATGAGTAAGATATCTTCTTGGATGAACTGCCCGGTCACCTGGAATGGACAACTAAATGCGAAAAGGAGGTAAAAGCGAACAAAGAGTCGAAAAGAAAGCACAAAGAACCGCTTAGATAGCACGGAAACCGATAGCACTGAAGAAGTCAGTCAATGGTAAGCAATTATTGTCACCTATAGTACTCCCATGCATCGATATGCGCGAGCCGAATGATCATTTATATTTTTGCTTTAGCGAGTATGTATTTTGTAAAGCAATGGTTATTCTGTTAAATGCCGGCTTTTCACCATTTAGAGGGTTTGGATTTTTACAAAAGCGAAGTAACTGTCGCAGTTTTCTCTCGCTCGCGGCTTTTTTCGATCGATTGAAAATCGTCTTGCTCCGCGCGGCTTGCTCGGGCCTGGAAATTGAAGACATAAAAACAAGCTGAAAAGAAAGAAGCCACATCACTACAGTTTTGACATCCTGAAACGTTTGTCGTTGCTACTCCAAATAACCACCATAGTGAACTAAGTTAATTTTGAAGTAAAAAACCTTCAAATAAACACTTTTTAAACCTCGATAAGCGAAGTGGACCTGTTCCCTCTGTAGTCCGCATTGATATTACGATGAGTATACGGTTTATCCCACTGCTTATTCCCGGCCTCAGAAAAACTTTTGGAGTTCAAATCTTTTGTCATTTTTCCTATTTTATCCTTCGAAAGAAATTCGTCTTTGACTTTCATCAATATTCCTGAAATTGCTTCGCACGAGGGTGAAATGTTAACGCCATTATACAGATGCGCGATACTACGGATGAATGCTCGGATTCTACGCTCGCGCTGCTGAATTTCATGGGCTTACATTTCTGGCTATAGCGATGGTAGAGATAGGTTCTCGGTAACATTCGGTCGATGGCTAGTTGGGTTGGCTTCGACCGGGCTAAATAGCATTTGGAAGTCAGCCTGCTAGAAGTGCGCGGACAAATTCTAGACGGAGTTCTTGAGCAATGGCTCTCACAGTCCCACTTTACTTCGTTCGCTTGAGTTTACATCCACCGTCTTTTTCGTATTTTCTCGACGATCGCTCTAGAATGGTATAGTATACCTTTCTCTAAATCTGGGGTGTTACTGCAACGGCCAATAACGCACCTGGAAGGCGTTTCTACACACTTTTCGAATGTGTATCGCATCTTCCTGAAGGAAATGAGTGGACGCGAAGGATCCAAGGCTCCTGAGTTGACGTCACTAGCCGCTAAACTCATTCCCAGTCAAAAACGCGGCCGTGAACAAAAATGGCGGCGTTTTTGGTCACTTTGCCGGGGCACAGAAAATCGAGGATTCAACCAAATCCAAAAAAATTTTCGTAGTTAGGTTTCAAATAACAAGTACATTTATTTAAACGAATACAAATTTTTGGGGTTAGTTGCACTTTAAATAGCTGGACGTCAGCCATTGAAACTCCCATTACCAGTTCAGCGACAAAACTACTGCACAAGAGCACACTCAGTACTAACATACCTTAACCCAACATTTCCCTAAAGAAACTATGAAGGATACAGGTACATTAAAAAAGTGGCATATAACGAACAAACCTTAATATCATATGCCTGTACTTCCCCATATGTTTAGGGCCTCCACAGACTAGAGAGATAGTTGTCGACAAATATTTGGTTGTCGATCATAAAAAAGTTATCGATAACAAAAAAGCCAGTGTTAGTTATCGATAACTAGCTTCACACACTGGCTTTTTTGTTATCGACAACTTTTTATGATCGACAACTAAAGACAACTGTCTTTCTAGTCTGTGGAGGCCCTAACTTTTTCATACAAAAAAAACAACAGATATTGCCATTGTTTACCTTCAAACTTTGTCTTTATTACTTTTTGTCCAGCAGGTCCTTCAAACACCGTATTCCTGGCAAAAACTTTCACAATGTACTCGGTATCTCTCTCCAGACCTCCAACAGACAGACTTGTTGTACCAGGATCAGTAATATTGACATTCTTTATTTTACTCCCACCCTTAAGTATGACCACTCGGTATGCTGTGATAGGACTGCCTCCATTATCGGCTGATGGAGTCCATTTGACTGTTAGTGAAGTGGCTTGAATGTCTGCAGCTGATGATGTGATTGTCGGGGAACTTGGTTTCTCTAAGAAAAATGTAGAATAAATAATACATAATAAATAATGTGGATACAATGCGGATGCTATCTCAATTTAGATTGGTTAAAAGCACTCTGTTAATAAACAATTATTGGATGAGGTTGAACATGATAGCAAGAATTATCAACGCTGAGGTTTGTGTTTTTCGGGGGGGGGGGGGGGGATCTGCCCGCAGAGACTTTGACCGTTTGACTTTGACTTTCAAACGTTTTGACTTTACCTAAAATTTATCTGGGAACAATTTGGTATGACATGTCGTAAAAAATGTAAAAAAAATGAATATCAACAATTTGATCGTAGGGGCACTTTAAAGGTATCAAAGAGCACTTACTTGTCTGTTTTATATTTACTATCTTGTCATCAACTGGAGTGAGTCCATTGTTAGCATAGCACCTGTAATCACCGAAATCTTGATCCACGTTCATCTTCGCATTCACTGTGTTCTCTGTGGTTGTGCTACTGCTTATTTTACTTCCATCAGGTTTGTACCAGGTGAGTGTTGGTGTCGGAACACCATCTGACGCACACTTCAACGTCACTGTCTGACCAATCCAAGACTTGACAGTTGATGCGATGGCTTGTTGTATTGTGGGCGGGTCTGAAAAAATAAATAAAGAGAAAAGACGGCGATGGTTTTTGACAGCAAGAAGTTTCATTTCATCAAGTTAAGCACTGCGAACTACATTCAACATTCACCTACAGCAAATATTGTTACTTATATACTTATAGTAAAGAAAACAAATTCCGCTTTTTTCAGAGCCAGGGGCAGAATATGCTTATTTTTCAACTAAACGATTTACATGTGCAGCGGATATACAGAGGGTGATTATATGGGCGACAACTTTGAAGTTACATGTTGTGAGAAAAAAAATATATCTTAAGGAGTTCTAGGAGCAAGTTGATTTGAAAATAAACATAATAGAAAGATGCAACAAGACATGCCACAGCATGGACAGAGAGCTTTTCAACAACTATTGTAACTATAGCCAAGAAACATTTTGTTGATACAAACTTGTTTCATTCATTTCTTGCTAAACACACTAGTTTGGCAGTAGACAGTGCTTTAAAAAAAACCCGACAACACCCTAGCACACATTATCGAAGTGTGAACTTGTGCAAGATATCATGATTTCATAGATAAATATTAGCAATACAAACATAGAGCGTATTACTTACAATGAACAACAAGTGTCGCGTGACTGACATCATTTCCTACTGAATTGTTGGCTTTACAAGTATACTGTCCATCATCTGCTCTCTTTATACTATTGAACGTCAACAACGCTGTTTTCTTCCCTGAACTTTTCATTATCCCATTGCTCATCCATTTTACATCTGGGTCTGGTTTCCCTGATGCTGTACAGCTGATATTCACTGGAGATCCCTCATCGTAACTTGCTGCTACTGATGACAAGCTGATCTGCGGGAACTCTGTAAAAATTCATTATAATAATGTTCAAGTTGCTTATTATAATACATGTATATGATTTACTGTACACAAAACGAAATATACTAAATTTGCAGTCAGGGATGGACTAAGATGAAACCTGAACATGTCTGATGCTGACTTTAGTAAAACCGGTTCAGTACAACTAAGACGTTTCGACGGAACATATTCCTCATCAGACAGTATCAATTTGTTTAAACTCCGAATATGACACTTGATTATGCTTTGAAAATAACCCGTTTCTGTTATACATTTTATTATTATAACAATCTCTATCGTCCCACCACTGTAAAACGTCAGACTTAAAAAGGTATCAGCCACCCCACAAAAATACCATTTTGTGACATTTTCGATTTTTTGAAATTCTGGTAGATCTCGCAAAGAGCTTTTTCCAAGCAATTCTACCTCAAAAGGTTATTTATGTAGAAAGTTATTGAACATGAAATATTTCCTTCATTATTTGCTGTTGACATTTCAGTCATATCTTCAATTATCCAATTACATTGTGTTAGAGTCTCGTGACAATTATCGATCTGCGCGGCCGATTTCATAACGATTTCGAGAGTCGTTGTTTGCGAGGCTGTCTATCCGAAAATATTGCGAAAATATTGCTTTCATCTCTTTCTTTTGATGTCTTCCATCTCTTTCTTTTGATGTCTTCCAAAAAGAAAAAGGGACCGTGGCCTTTTTCGTCGGAAAAACCAAGGCCAAACCAATCGAAATTGGACAAGAAACCGTTCATCAACGAATCTGCCACTTCACTTGCAGCGAGCGACTAAGGTTTCTCCTACCACTTCCAGACTCAAGGCAAAGTGACTTCCATCAAATCCATTAAAAGCAAATTGAAGTCGCCCTGTACAAATAATACCTTTAATTTGTATAGGAAATCGTATGAACGCGAGTGCAATTCGTGATTTATGGGCACGAGTGATGTTTTGAAAGTTCTCAAAATTGCACGAGCCTTTAGGCGAGTGCAATTTGAGAACTTTCAAAACATCACGAGTGACCATAAATCACTAATTGCACGAGCAGTTCATACGATTTTTTGTTTATAATATTCTCAACAAAATTTTGCTGCGGCCATCACGCTACTCTGCACACGAAAACGCTTCACTAGTTTCCAAAGTGCTCACAAGTTTTATTTGAACGCGCAGGCAAACCAAGCGTGAACTTTTTGAAAAAATTGCAGTACTATAGCTTAGAAAACATTTAACTTGAAAACTTATTTCAATGCCATTAAGCGGCAAAAACGTCTCTACTTGTCCGGTACCGTTTATCACAATTCCGTATTGCACTCTATAACCTATTTATGCATTCGTCATTGACCAATCAGAAGCTGCATATTTTGTTGAGTATATTATAATAGATTGAATTGATTCTAAGACACAAAGCAGCGCACAAGTCGCTCTTTCCTCTCGGAGCGTGCCGGGGAACGTGCGACCCGCGTGCATTTATTTACTCGAACATTCGCATACTCAGCCAATAAAAATAACTGTGGAAGATAGAAGAACTTCTTACCCAGATAATCTCATTGCTTACAGCACAGTCGTTTTGTGATCTCGCCGGTTTCACTTGATAATTTGTTATTATCGTCAATTTGAGGCGCCGTTCGCCCTGTTCGCTATCGCCTGGCTATCGTGAGCGTTTTATACTTTGCCCGCTTTCCTTTCCTTCTTATCGTGATGTTGTATTGGGTTAAAGAAATTCGCAAGAAAGTACAGTCGTCGTGTTTTTGACGGGAAATTGCCATTTTTTCTCATCAACCGAACGTCTGGCATGTGCATTGTATGCACTGCACTTGCATGAAATTAAATTTGTGTCAGCATGCGACTTTTCCATGAAAACAAAGTTGATTTCTTCTTAACTAAAGAAGCTTTAAGACAATATGAATGTATCGCTCTCATTAGAACCTTAGAAATACGAGAGCCAATACTCACCACGTGTTTCAAGTCGTGAAAGTTAAGATGGATTGAGGAAGATTATTTAAGCGTATGTGCAGGCTGATTTTAATCATTATTAAAATAATGGTTTGCAATAATGATCCCCATTATGAGGCTGTTGCGCCTCTGAAATAAAAATATCTTGAAGACCTTAGAGCTTTCACATGTATGGGACTCACCATTGACAACCAATTGCACACGGTCAAACACACGATTTAAAGATGAGTCTATCCGGCAACCAAAATATATTTCATCATCTTTAGTGATGGACTTAAGAGTGAAGATGGCCTTCCCAGAGGATGCGTTACCACTACGACTTCCACTCACACGGCCATTGTATGCTGGGGGAACTGACAGTGGACTTGAGCCTCTTCTGTATAGTCTTACTAGTTTTCCATTAACAGCAAAGGCATTTATTCCATCTCTCTTCAGTCCCCAGGTAACTTTACGAACATTACCAGAGAAGCTCCAGGTGAAGTTAACAGACGAGCCAACCAATCCTGTCACGGTCTGTCCTTGATACTTTGAAGTGAATACAATCGCACCTGCTGCAAGACAAAAGTATCGTAACTAAAAGTAAAAGTGTTTTAAGAACGGCGGTCAGGGAAAACCACGCAAAATCGGGATTTTGTGGCAGAAGTTGAAAAATCGATTTCCTTCATTTTTTGCTCATAAATACCCATTAGGTAGGAAAGATACCTGATGTAGTTTGTTTCCGCCAGAAGCCGTTTTATTTTAAGAAAAGTAAGAAAATCGGTTTTCGTTTTCCGACACTCAAAATGCTCAAAGTTGAACCCTGAAATTCGCTACTATAAACTATCCTCGCGTTCGCAAACCAAACCATACAGAGAGCTTTGGACACTTTCTAACGACAGAAAAACTATTTTTCATCTACTGGATGACAATTTTTATGGCTGTAGCAAAATGTACCATAATGAAACAATTCAAAAATAAGGGAGAGGTATTCACGATAACAGAAACTCTTATTAGGTAGACATTTTCTATGGCATAATTCATCATGTGGTATAACTCCAAATTTTCTTAATCGCACATTTAAACATTAATCTAAAACATACCTGAGAATTGGCTTGGGTTCTTTAAGGCATTCTCTTGGAGACAGTATATAACTCAGCCAATATTTCGATACTACCACAAAATTAACGTATTGACGGGTCCACATGCTTTCGTTCCGAAACAAAGCGAAGCAGCTATTTAAGAGAGGCTGTCACTAACAATCAGACATATCGCGGCAAGGGTGGAAAATTCGATTTCTCTCTTATTTTAACGTTTGATAGGCTAGGGTATAACAAAAATCACTGGATACTTCTTTTGACAAAATATCCTTTTATTTGAAAGAAAAGTGCAAATAACCAAATTCCGTTGAAAATCACCATTTGAGGCGTCAAATTATTGCACGCGTTTGTTACCCTCGCAAGCAAAAACGAATGATTCTACGTGCTTTAAAACACTGCAAACGTTTTGTCCAATGTATAAATATTTGCCACAACGATTTTGGGAAATATTTCGTTGTTCTTTCCATACAAAATAATTTAATTACGAAGGCATATATTTCACTTACGGTAAAAGTACCTCGTGAATAAAATATATTTTCACCATGTGCTAAACCTTCAAATGGATTAAGCTTCTGGCGGTTGAATTACAAAAGGGTGGCCTCGAGATTGCTGCAAAAATTTATTTGGGGTAACGGTTGAGAGCGGCGAGAGATCTTTTCAAAGTCCGTTGAAAATCCGGTTATTTGACCTTTAGCGGTCAAGTTTGTGCGGGTCACGCATATAATTTCGTCCGCCGTGTCATATGTTTTTTAAACCCATATGAGATTGAAATAACCACATATCAAAACATTGCGAAATATTCTTACCTTATGTGCTGTAGAAGACAGTTCCACTGTTCATTTTAGTGTGATTATCTTGTCGTTCGTCGTATATTAGTTCTGTTTATAACGTCCGATGCACACCGCCAACTGTCAACGTTCGAAAACATTCGAACGCAACACCAATCTTTGTAAACATTCGACACATTTCATCATCACAGCATCTTGTTCAACGGCTTAGTCATTTGTTGAATGTTCCTCGGTTTTTAGTGCACTAAAACTAAAAGATAAGATCACACTGGAAAGGATAGGACCACAAACATGTCGGCGCTTTTGCAGCTGTTTATACCTGGGTCGTCACGCAACGCTATTTTCATCGGCATTTCAGGGGGTGGGGCAGGGGCGAGGGCGACGACAGGGCGAAAAAGGCTGATAACACTTTCAACTGAAATACCAGGAGTCCATTACCAGGAGCCGCTCCGCTGACAATACACATAATTATGATCCAACTTCAGTAGTACGTTTTAGCACTGTCATCCTACTTTGCTGCAATTTTCTTCTGCAATTTGCTTCAATTTTCTTCTGTTCTGGACGGATGGAGGGGTCTTATAACAGGATACCGTGTGGCACCAGGAGCCATAATCAGGGACCTGGCTCCAGCTCCTGGTGGCACTAAATTTTTGTGGATTCTAATTTTTTCTATTTTATTCCGGATCCGCCCAAAAGGTTGTCCCAAAAACGTATTCCTGCAAAAACCTTCTTCCGCAAAAATTAACTCCAGTTTGAAATAATTTAGACATCTTCCGTCAACTGGTGCCGCGTTCTTATCGCTGCTTCGACCATTATTGTCTCTGGCTTTCAGTCAGTCGAGTTCTTCATGTACTGGATGATTTCAACGCCCAACCCATTTGTAACACTGAACAAGCAGGAATCTACAGAATTGGCGAACTTGAGGAAAAGTTGGTAAATACACTTTTTGCCAACGAGAGAGCCGAGCGAAAACGCGAGTCTCTCGAGGCGGTAGTTATAACGCCGTGCATAGTTTGAAGATCTTACCAGAAAAAATCTCATTAGCCTATAAATAGGCTCCGCGGTGGGGATGGGGTGAAAGGAAAACTGCGATCGAAAGCGAACCCAGAGCGAAAGCGAGCCCCGAGCGTAAGTGAGCTCCGAGCGAGCCGCAGCTAATTCATAGGCTAAAATTTCATATCCAACTGTGAAATGTGCCGTAAGTGATTTTCGGTATGTAAGTGAGATTTTTTTTTACCATATATGGTTGTGGTTAATTTTTAATTGTGACGTCATACGCCTTCAACTTCAGACATACCGAATCTTCGCAGACTGACCTACGACAGGAGCATATCACTCCGGAGGAGTGCTGATTAATGACAACAGCATAGTTACACCTTTGGCTATTTTTAGAATCTGTCTCCCGCGATAAGATTTCCGTGTATGTCCGCGGACGATAGTGAGAATTCGTAGTAACGACATTCCGCCGTTCTAGTTCTTATTCCACGTTCTTCTCGTCCATTCCTGGTTTATTTTTAATCTGAAACATGAATGACAACCTCGTCCTCGTGCTCGCAACGGGTGATTTTCGTAGCAAAAGTAACTCTAAAAATAGCTCAAGGTGTAACTACGCCGTGTCATAGGCCCAATAAAGGAGATGGAGGCTCCTGGGTGATATGCTCCTGCCTATGAATAGCCTTCTTGGATTGTTAAGGACTGGACTGGACTACATTACTTATAGACAAGATAGAACAACATGGAAGTTTGCTCAATGTATTCGGATTTCAATACCAATGGAATCAGGTTTAAAGTTATGAAATTAACTTCAAATTTATCGTACTTAAAGAGCATTCAAGCAATCATAGCCAAACTTTATGACTTTTCCTAAAAATTATCTGGGAACATTTTGGTGTGCCAATTGTTTGATCACGTGACTTGATGTTTCCATGGCAACCAAGTTTTGACAGGCCGCTTTAGCCAAATTTGGTATTTTCAGCTTAATTTTCGTTTTCATGAGATTTTCGCTTTTTACGAAGAGTTTCTTCCAAACCCTTTGCAATTTTTGCATCCCAATATTACTGTTTTCGATTTTTTCAAATCAAATTTGGTGATTTTCTGACATTTCTGAACAATTAAAAAATCCAAGATGGCGGATCCAAGATGGCGGACAGGTTAAAAGTATGACGTTATTTCGGCGTGATATGATATCATAATTGATTCGTAATTGCCACTAAAATAAACATGTTTGAATGCTTTATTTCCACATAAGTTTCATTTTTATAGCACAAATAAGTTTCGAGATACAGATCGTTTTACCCAAATTTGTTGATTTTTTAGCTTAATTTTCAGTTTTCATAAAATTTTTGCTTTTTACGATGAAATCCTTCCAAAATCTTTGCCGTTTTAGCATCATTATATTTTTCTTGATTTTTTCAAACCAAATTTGGAGATTTTTTGACATTTCTGAACAATTTAGAAATCCAAGATTTTGGATCCAAGATGGCGGATTTTTTAACGTATGACGTCATTATGGCGTTTATGACGTCATAATTGACACGTGACTGACACTAAAATAAAGATTTTCGGATGCTTTACACACCATGTAAGTTTCATTATCATAGCGTCAATACTTTTCGAGATATATAGGGGGGGCACTATCTGCCCCCCCCCCCCCAGGCTCAGGAACGAAAAAAAAGCCCAGGCAGAATAGGGTTAAATTGATGGCGAGTGCTTTACTTAGACACGTCACATCGAAACAATTTTCATCCACTACTGTATGTCCACTAACTCGAATTCCGGAAATTATTTTTGATGGACTAGAGAGATAGTTGTCGACAACTATTCAGTTATCGATCATAAAAAGTTGTCGATAACAGAAAAGCCAGGGTGTGTAGCTAGTTATCGATAACTAAGGGGCTTAGTTATCGATAACTAGCTTCGCACACTGGCTTTTTTGTTATCGACTTGTTATGATCGACAACTAGATAGATGTTGACAACTATCTCTACTATCTCTCTAGTCTGTGGAGGCCCTAATAAATTCTGTTTCTTAAAACTCTTGCGTTGTGATTCTATGGGTGGAGAACTTGCAAACAACTGTGCAAACAACTGCTATGCGCAGGGAATTTGCACTGCAGAAATTGAGTCGTGCAAAACATATCTGAAGGTAATTTGTGCCTCCACAGACTAGGCCAACTGTTATCGATAACTATTTAGTTGTCGATAATACAAAGTTGTCGATAACAAAAAAGCCAGTGTGCCAAGCTAGTTATTCTTGCGAAAGAGGGTTTTTGCGGGAATACATTTTTGGGACAACCTTTTGGGGCGGATCCGGAATAAAATAGCAAAAATTAGAATCTGCAAAAATTTAGTGCCACCTGGAGCCAGGTCCTTGATTATGGCTGGATACCACACGGTATCCTGTTATAAGGCCCCTCCATCCGTCCAGAACAGAAGAAAATTGCAGCAAATTGCAGAAGAAAATTGAGGATGACGGTACTAAAACGTGCTACTGAAGTTGGATCATAATCATGTGTATTGTCAGCAGAGCGGCTCCTGGTAATGGGCTCCTGGTATTTCAGTTGAAAGTGTTATCAGCCTTTTTCGCCCTGCCGCCGCCCTCGCCCCTCGCCCCTCCCCCACCCGCTGAAATGCTGATGGAAATAGCGTTGCGTGACGACCCAGGTATAAACAGCTGCAAAAGCGCCGACATGTTTGTGGTCCTATCCTTTCCAGTGTGATCTTATCTTATCAGATAATTTGCATATTTCACTGCAATTCAGTTCGGAGAGGCTACAAAAATCAATTCTGTGGACTCCTGGCTCTCAGTTTTTTGGCGAGAAAAGGACTATTATAAAAGACAATCACCAAGAAAGGAGAAACAAGAGAATATTTGGCTTTAAATAGCTGCTTCGCTTTGTTTCGGAACGAAAGCATGTGGACCCGTCAATACGTTAATTTTGTGGTAGTATCGAAATATTGGCTGACTTATATACTGTCTCCAAGAGAATGCCTTAAAGAACCCAAGCCAATTCTCAGGTATGTTTTAGATTAATGTTTAAATGTGCGATTAAGCGAGGATTGAGAAAATTTGGAGTTATACCACATGATGAATTATGCCATAGAAATGTCTACCTAATAAGAGTTTTTGTTATCGTGAATACCTCTCCCTTATTTTTGAATTGTTTCATTATGGTACATTTTGCTACAGCCATAAAAAAATTGTCATCCAGTGGATGAAAAATAGTTTTTCTGTCGTTAGAAAGTGTCCAAAGCTCTCTGTATGGTTTGGTTTGCGAACGCGAGGATAGTTTATAGTAGCGACTTTCAGAGTTCAACTTTGAGCATTTTGAGTGTCGGAAAACGAAAACCGATTTTCTTATTTTTCTTAAAATAAAACGGCTTCTGGCGGAAACAAACTACATCAGGTATCTTTCCTACCCAATGGGTATCTATGAGCAAGAAATGAAGGAAATCGATTTTTCAACTTCTGCCACTCAATGCTTCATTTTCCCTGACCTCGCGTCTTAATAACATGGCATTTTCTTATCAGTATTATTCGCCATGCCAAGATTAATACTTGCTAAAATTTTGCGTTTATCTACATGTCTTAAATTATCATATGATTCACATCTTTTAAATTTCCGTATCTACTCTCGATTCCAGATACCATATTAGGCGTCTCTCCCCAAAAGCCATATTAAAGTACACCTCACTGCCCAACTTACATGCCAACCAGTTGCGTTAAATATATTAGTTATTATAATAACATTTGGGGAAAGGCATCAAAAGTATCGCATAATTCAGCACGATAAAATGAAAACTTCGTTTATATATCTGTAAACGGGGCAATTTTCAAATGTGTGTATATAACTCAAAAATACTCATTGATACTTATATAGAGGTATTACACGGCGGCGCGAAGATATGAATTTTATTTTCGAGTGGTAAAAACAATATTTTACGAATGAGCGCAGCGAATGAGCAAAAAATTGTTTTTAACACGAGAAAATAAAATTCATATCTTCAAGCCACCGTGTATACGTAATTTTATTTTTATTATATAGACAAAAGACAAAAGTACGAACTTTATCGCGAACTCTTGCAGCTCGGTAACTGGAGTTTCCGAATTTCTCTCCTTTCGTCTTCACTTGCAAGGAACTCCTTGATTAATTTTAAGTCATATGAAGTTTTCTACTTCGTGTTATCATTTTCCTACTCCCCAGTGAACGATTTCATGTCTGCTTCAGTGAATTTCACGAATTTATCGGTCGCCATTTTTCAACCGGAGTTTGGCAGCTTTGCACAAAAAGTCATGTAAAAGCGGGAAATGACGTCATTGATATCCTCACTAGTGAGGATATGGAAAATACGCCACTCGGGTCCCGGAGGAAGTTTCGTATGAATTTTACGAGTGGTCTATTTTCCAGTAAAACACTCGTGTCTATATAATAAAAATAAATATTTCTAAAGATGCTTTTTGGCTTAAAGTGCAACTAACCCCAAAAACCTTTTTTTCGCTTAAATGAATTTCCTTGTTACCCTGATAACGTCTGCGAAAATATTATCGCAATCGATAAAATCCCCGCGTTTCTGCAGCCGTTTAAACTTGGAATTTTCTGTCCCACGACCGCGCAATATTGGGGTCCTGGGTCGGGATCTTGTGACGTAACGCCGGAAACGTTCTGATTAGCGACAAGAGACTTTTGTGAGGGCTTTACATTGTGTAGAAACTTCTTCGGATGATTTATTTTTCTTTGCGCCTTCATAACTATTGCAATTTTATCCACAAAGAAATATGTCTTCTAGCGATACAAATTCGGAGTCAAACGTTAACTATGATTCCGAAGATTCTGAGATATGTTTTATTCCGGAATACGACATGGAGGTAGAATATGAGATCGAGTCGGCTGTTGTAGAACGCTCTACATGCAAGCAATGAAAGCCTCGATGAAATGGCATATATGTATGCTGATGAACCCTTGGCGGACGAGGAATGGCTAAATTTAGACGTACAACGAAAAAGTTAAAGAAAATGAAGATTTAGAACGAATGCTCCAAAAAAGATTGGACGGCACGGAACATGTGGATTCTTGGTGAGTCGCAAGTTGCCAAGTATTGCGTAAATGTAAACAAACGTGGTTGCCGGCTACGAAATGTATTATTCGCGTTCTCAGTGAAAATTAAACAGAGCAGAATTGTCTTATTCTCTTACCTTTATTGTAGGTGTTCATGTGGAACTCACTGCAAACATGATTCGCTTCAAAATCTTAGCGAATGCTAATGCTGTCGCCATGTAACTGCTGTTTAGCGAGGTTACAATTTACCAAATATCATATGCCATCCAATAAAGCTTGTTTTGGCTCTGTCCTATTTAAAGTGCAACTAACCCCCAAATTTTTTTTCTCTCATTAAAATCTATATATTGCCCGATCACGTCTGCGAAAAAAATATCGTGATTGATAATATCCCCGCATTTCTACAGTTGTTTAAAGTCAGGTGTTCCATGTTCACCACCGCGCAAATTGGGGTCCTGGGTCGAGCAATGTGACGTCAAAACCGGAGACTAGATTTACCATGTTTACAAGCATTTGACTGGGCATCCATCGAGCGTATATTTTCTTTCCGTTATTTCCGAGCCGTTTTATCTTCGAAAGCCACAGAATTTTAACACAATTTAGATATGTCATCTAGTGACTCAAATTCGGAGTCTGGTTACAATTCCGAAGACTATGACACAAAAATGTTGAGATCGAAGTGGAAGATGCACGGGTCGCAAGCTTCCCGTGATGATCGAAGCACACAGATGGGATGGCTTTCGCTTATGCCGACGAACCGTATGTGGACGAGGAATGGCTGAAGAAATACGAAAAGGAGGAAGAAGAAGAAGACAAGAAGCTAGAGGAAGCAATTCAAGCTAGACTTGACGGCAAAGAAAGAGTGGATTCTTGGTTAGTCTTATCACTAATACTTGTCAAACCAGATGTAAACAAATACATTGTAGACTCGCAATCGATACTTCAAGCAGCAATAAGTAAGATATCTTCTTGGATGAACTGCCCGGTCACCTGGAATGGACAACTAAATGTGAAAAGGAGGTCAAAGCGAACGAAGAGTCGAAAAGAAAGCACAAAGGACCGCTTAGATAGCACTGAAGAAGTCAGTCAATGGTAAGCAATTATTGTCACCTATAGTACTCCAATGCATCGATATGCGCGAGCCGAATGATCATTTATATTTTTGCCTTAGCGAGTATGTATTTTGTAAAGCAATGGTTATTCTGTTAAATGCCAGCTTTTCACCATTTAGAGGGTTTTGATTTTTACAAAAGCCAAGTAACTGTCGCAGTTTTCTCTCGCTCGCGGCTTTTTTCGATCGATTGAAAATCGACTTGTTCCGCGCGGCTTGCTCGGGCCTGGAAATTGAAGCAATAAAAAACAAGCTAAAAGGAAACAAGCCACATCACTACAGTTTTGACATCCTCAAACGTTTGTCGTTGCTACTCAAAATAACCACCATAGTGAACTAAGTTAATTTCAGGAAGTAAAAACCGTCAAATAAATAACACTTTTTAAACCTCGATAAGCGAAGTGGACTTGTTCCCTCTGTAGTCCGCATTGATATTACGATGAGTATACGGTTTATCGCACTGCTTATTTCTCGGCCTCAGAAAAACTTTTGGAGTTCAAATATTTTGTCATTTTTCCTATTTTATCCTTCGAAAGAAATTCGTCTTTGACTTTAATCAATATTCCTGAAATTGCTTCGCACGAGGGTGAAATGTTAACGCCATTACAGATGCGCGATACTACGGATGAATGCTCGGATTCTACGCTCGCGCTGCTGAATTTCATGGGCTTACATTTCTGGCTATAGCGATGGTAGAGATAGGTTCTCGGTAACATTTGGTCGATGGCTAGTTGGGTTGGCTTCGACCGGGTTAAATAGCCTTTGGAAGTCAGCCTGCTAGAAGTGCGCGGACAAATTCTAGACGGAGTTCTTGAGCAATGGCTCTCACAGTCCCACTTTACTTCGTTCGCTTGATTTTACATCCACCGTCTTTTTCGTATTTTCTCGACGATCGCTCAAGAATGGTATAGTATACCTTTCTCTAAATCTGGGGTGTTACTGCAACGGCCAATAACGCACCTGGAAGGCGTTTCTACGCACTTTTCGAATGTGTATCGCATCTTCCTGAAGGAAATGAGTGGACGCGAAGGATCCAAGGCTCCTGAGTTGACGTCACTAGCCGCTAAACTCATTCCCAGTCAAAAACGCGGCCGTGAACAAAAATGGCGGCGTTTTTGGTCACTTTGCCGGGGCACAGAAAATCGAGGATTCAACCAAATCCAAAAAAAATTTCGCAGTTAAGAACGAATGTCGCTAAGGATGGAGCCAAATTGGAAATGGTCAAAATAAAGTTTCCTTCATATTTTGTGTGTAGTTAGCCCTTGGGGTGGAAACATTCATGATGATATTTTTTTCACTTCCTGCACTAACCTAGACTTGGGATCAGGGGGGGAAGTTCATGCCCAAAAATGTATTTTTTGAGGTATTTTTAACCCTGAAAACTGAGATTTTGTTAACTAATTCTCTCAAAATGCAAAAGACTGGTTAAAATTCTGCTGACATCCTGGTATAATATCATCCTTCCACTCTACAAAACTGGCAACGGATTTTCAGTTTGCCCCCTGGGGCCCCCGTGGCCCCCTGTCCTTTGTAAGGGGGGGAACCGCCTTTTAAAAAAACTGAAAATGAGACATCTTTGGCTAAAATAAAATCAAACTGGTATTCATATTTTGACCAAATTTGAAGTTGCAAATGAATATTTCGTCCTTTGTGAATCTTTTGGCACTGAAAAGTCCGCGGGCACTCAATTATTTTTTGCAGAACACATAATTTACAATACTGACCCACGGCAAGATGTTAATTTTCTGTCATTTTCAATGCCCACTTTCTGGGGCTTAAATAATGCTATTTGTAGCAACTTACCACTACACTGTTTCTCTATCATCGATCATTTGAAAATATTTCACTTTTACAGCTTACATTTAAGCAACTTCAGAAAAACAAATGTTTTGAATAGCACATCCACTGGTGAAACTGTTAATTTATGCAAAATAATACCACTCAAGTTACCGGCCAAACAAATATAAAACTGAGTTGTGTAGTTCATTAAACCACAGAAATAAAACTTATAATAAACAATTGATGTTTTTCATACCATTTATTAAGTAGTAACTTCAAGAACCATCTCAGAGGCAACGAGGAATCACGCCGAATATTATAATTCATCGATGCTTTCGTTATGCCCAGATAATCAATGCCACCATGTTGAAACTATAGTTCTCGTCAGTTGGATCAGCCCCAAATGGTTTCTTTTACACTGAAAATATTATCTGGAATTTGCTGCAGCTGATAACTATCCACAAAATACTACAAACAGCTTCACGATGCTCCACTGATCGATGCTGTCACCGCCATGTTGGATCACTTCTTCACGGTCAGGCCGTGATGAATGCTTTACAGGCCCTCCTTGTTCTTTTAGAAATGTCCGATCTCTTGAGCTCCACAATTCTCAGCTATAAATCCTGAGTTATAAATCAGTTAGCTATATATAAATCCTTTTGAAGTACATGTATCACTGTTTGGTTGTAAACTTTAAATACGCCGGAACTCCCGGGACACTTGGTGTGTTTATCTATGGTGTCCGCTGACCGAAAAAGATGTAAACATACAATCGTCTCGTCCCGGCTTATTTGGAGTTTACAACCAAACAGGGATACTTCAAAAGGATTTATATATAGCTAACTGATATATAGCTCAGGATTTATAGCTGAGAATTGTGGAGCTCAAGAGATCGGACATTTCTAAAAGAACAAGGAGGTTGCCTGTAAAGCATTCATCACGGCCTGACAAGAAGTGATCCAACATGGCGGTGACAGCATCGATCAGTGACATCAGTGGAGCATCGTGAAGCTGTTTGTAGTATTTTGTGGATAGTTATCAGCTGCAGCAAATTCCAGATAATATTTTCAGTGTAAAAGAAACCATTTGGGGCTGATCCAGCTGACGAGAACTATAGTTTCAACATGGTGGCATTGATTATCTGGGCATAACGAAAGCATCGATGAATTATAATATTCGGCGTGATTCCTCGCTGCCTCTGAGATGGTTCTTGAAGTTACTACTTAATAAATGGTATGAAAAACATCAATTGTTTATTATAAGTTTTATTTCTGTGGTTTAATGAACTACACAACTCAGTTTTATATATTTTTGGCCGGTAACTTGAGTGGTATTATTTTGCATAAATTAACAGTTTCACCAGTGGATGTGCTGTACAAAACATTTTATTTTTCTGAAGTTGCTTAAATGTAAGCTGTAAAAGTGAAATATTTTCAAATTATCGATGATAGAGAAACAGTGTAGTGGTAAGTTGCTACAAATAGCATTATTTTAGCCCCAGAAAGATGACATTGAAAATGACAGAAAATTAACATTTTGTCGTGGGTCAGTATTGTAAATTATGTGTTCTGCAAAAAATAATTGAGTGCCCGCGGACTTTTCAGTGCCAAAAGATTCACAAAGGACGAAATATTCATTTGCAACTTCAAATTTGGTCAAAATATGAATACCAGTTTGATTTTATTTTAGCCAAAGATGTCTCATTTTCAGTTTTTTAAAAAGGCGGTTCTCCCCCTTACAAAGGACAGGGGGGCAGGGGGCCCCCAGGGGGCAAACTGAAAATCCGTTGCCAGTTTTGTAGAGTGGAAGGATGATATTATACCAGGATGTCAGCAGAATTTTAACCAGTCTTTTGCATTTTGAGAGAATTAGTTAACAAAATCTCAGTTTTCAGGGTTAAAAATACCTCAAAAAATACATTTTGGGGCATGAACTTCCCCCCCTGATCCCAAGTCTAGGTTAGTGCAGGAAGTGACAAAAATATCATCATGAATGTTTCCACCCCAAGGGCTAACTACACACAAAATATGAAGGAAACTTTATTTTGACCATTTCCAATTTGGCTCCATCCTTAGCGACATTCGTTCTTAAGTTTCAAATAACAAGTACATTTATTTAAGCGAATAAAAATGTTTGGGGTTAGTTGCACTTTAAGTATTGGTCCATGCTTAAATTTTGTATATCAAGAGTTTATAGAGAAGCTTAGTGTATTAAGAGTTGCTTGAGACGCAGCCAAGAGATAGTCGATCGATTGAAAATCGGCTTGCTCCGCGCGCGGTCTGCTCGGGCCAGGAAATTGAAGCAAAGCTGAAAGGAAACAAGCCACATCACTACAGTTTTGACATCCTCAAACGTTTGTCGTTGCTACTCCAAATAACTCCCATAGTGAACTAAGTTAATTTTGAAGTAAAAACCGTCAAATAAATGACTTTTTCTTTCTCGGTAAGCGAAGTGGAAGTGGTGTTCCCACGGTGGTCCGCATTAATGTTACGATGAGCTGTATACGGTTTATCGCACTGCTTATTTCCCGGCCTCAGAAAAACTTTTGGAGTTCAAATCTTTTGTCATTTTTACTATTTTATCCTTCGAAAGAAATTCGTCTTTGACTTTCATCAATATTCCTGAAATTGCTTCGCACGAGGAAGAAATGTTAGCGCCATTACAGATGCGCGATACCACGGATCCACGCTCGCGCTACTGAATTTCATGGGCTGACATTTCTGGCTATCTTTTAGCAGCGATGGAGATAGGTTCTCGGTAAAATTTGGTCGAATTGCTAGTTGGCTTTGACCGGGTTAAATAGCCTTTGGAAGTTGACCTGCTAGAAGTGCGCGGACAAATTTCAGAGTTCTTGATCAATGGCTCTCACAGTCCCACTTTATACTTCGCTCGTTTGAGATTACAAAATCCACCGTCTTTTTCGTATTTATCGACGATCGCTATAAAATGGTATAGTATACCTTTCTCTAAATCTGGGGTGTTGCTGCAACGGCCAATAACACATCTGGAAGGCGTTTCTACACACTTTTCGAATGTGTATCGCATCTTCCTGAAGGAAATGAGTGGACGCGAAGGATCTAAGGTTCCCGGGCTTACGTCACAAGCCGCTAAACTCATTCCCAATCAAAAACGCGGTCGTGAACAAAAATGGAGGCATTTTTGGTGACTTTGCCGGGGCACAGAAAATCGAGGATTCAACCAAATCCAAAACAATTTTCGCAGTTAAGTTTCAAATAACAAGTACATTTATTTAAACGAATAAAAATGTTTGGGGTTTTCATATTTGGGAAGTGAAACTCTTTTTTATACTAGTGATGCAGGGGAAGATTTCGTTGTTGCTGGTTGCTGGATTACTGGCGGTTCTTTCTTCTTCTTCTATTCTCCTCAGCAGTGGCTCTCTCTCCGGTCCTTGTGATTTCAAGCATCAAGATCTGCATGCAAATTGCTGTCGGTGCTTATACTCCGGTTCCTGTAGTTTGAATGGTCTTGAGTTGGAGTATTGCTTCTATTTCTGCTGTGATTTACTGTTCTATCGTGTTTTGGTTTCACTGACGAAGAGTCACACACACGAAACAAAAGAGAAATTAAGTATTCTTGTTGCTTGCAGTGACACTGACACGCTTAGTCAACCATTTATTTATGTTTCCATTTATATCCTATTCATTCATTAAAACTCTGGTAGAAAGTGAAATGGTCGAAATCGGAAACAGATGTCGCTGGACGTATTTGTTGATGTAAATTACTGGTCGGTTTATGTAAGTGTATGGTAACTAAACAAAGAAACGTTTATTGTCAGCCCCAACAACCATGACTTAGAGGAAGTTATACTGTTTTATTACGATACGAAACCTGTAACAGTGATATTCCACACTACATGTTGCTGCAGTGGTGCTTTGTTTCGCTTTGACTACATCAAACAGTTTCAGGAAAGCACAATAAAGACCCAACGTCAAACGTCGACCTTCAAATCGGTTCCACTGACTTTCGATTTACATGACATGTTTACAAATCGTATTTAGTTATGTGATAATAAAAGATTGGCAAACCTGATACACGTGTCACGATTTAAAAAACGCGACAAAGTAACTCGTGCATTGATTTCTTATGGTTCCTGAGTGAAGCGACGTACATAAATGATACATACCTGCACACGGAAGTAACAGCACTGCAAGTAAAATACAGTAGTCTGTAGGCATTCCTACTTAGTTCACAAAACACATTAGATCGACTATTAAAAGCCAATGGCAAAGGTCTTTCGCAATTCCAAAATATCCAAGAACGGCAGAGAGGCAGAGTTTGGGATCAGTAAACTATGATATGTCAAGGAAGTAGTAGTCGTGTTCAGCGTTGCACTGAAAACGTCACGTGGCCAGCTTGAGTTTATTCACGCTAATTTTACTCATGACGAGCCGCAGAAGACTAATCCCATTAAGAGAGTGATCGACGGTTGCTAACAAAAAAAATAGGCCCGGGAGGCGTGCTCATGGCTACTGCATTTTTTACTCAGAGAATGCGCATACATGTAGCCCATGAGCCGATTAAACGAAATGGGTTAGGGACTCTCACGATTTCAATCAGTAAGTTATATTTTTCTCTACCCAGCAGTCATGAATCCACATCATCCCTTTATAACATGTATACTAGACATACTAGATATAAACATTTCCACGCCAATGGCTTTCGTTAACTCTCACCAGACCTCTCAATTGATAATATAGGTCAAGACTTCGTTCTCCGAGTTGTCGCCGTTGAGGATAGTGCAGCAACTTTGTTGGTTTTGTTATTTTTTTCTTTGGTGTATTGCATTTGATAACCCTAGCCCTAAGGCAACATCTCTTGCTTTGGCTAACCACACTAAAATAATCAGGCCCGTAGGGCGAGGGATGCGACAGGTGCGTCCGTGGACCGATGGCTGTCAATAAAGTGAATGAAAAGCTCTAATTCGCTAACTGGTGTAGTCTGGAAATGAAGCCTGAATCAACGAAGATAACATCGAAGGTCCGCCATTTGTAGATTTGCTGGGTGACATATTAAATTTTGGACCAGATCTTGAGATTCTATAAGCTGAATTTAACGTTAACGATAAATTCGACCTAAAACCCTCATACGGAATTTTAATCCCCAGGATCTCAAAATGAGAGAAGACTGGGTACCCCAATAATGAACTGCAAAAGGGCTCAGCATGTGTGTCAATATTGGATAAAATGGACCGAACAGAACCAGAGGTCACAGAAGAGCGAAATAGAAAGGCCGCAGCAAAATCCTGTCAATCGATAGATACATTTGTCCGTAAATTGTAAATTACATGTCACATAAAGTTTCTTGCAATTGTTTGTCATTAATCCATTTTGAATTTAAAGAAGCTCTACAACTGCTGCTTACTAGTTTAGCCTTTTGGGTTAGAAAAAAATCGTTAAAAATCGTCTGGAACAGGGTATCTTTTTTAACATTTAGTCTGGAACAGGGTCGCAAAATTAGCGTTTTGTAGTCGGTACAGGTTAAGGGGTTTTATAGTCCAGCGGCACACCCCTACCCAAATTTTTTGGGGGAGTACCGCCCCCCCCCCCTCCCCTCTCCCCGGGCTTCGCTCCTCGCGCGTGACGTGACTCTGCTCATATCCTAGCTAACTGAACTGGGTAATTACAGTACACTGCACGATTCACGTTTAACGTAACAAATTTATTAGGTCACTTTTAGCAACACTTTGCTCTCGTAAACTAGCTCGCCGACTTCTCAGTTGCGGACAACAAACTCTGTTCAGTTTATTTACCTTCATGTCATTTTGATCAGTACATCTAACAAGACTTGAAACCCAAGCTAATTTGAATACAATCACCCACTGTTTTCTTAAAACAACGGAAACTGTGCTCAAATGAGATGATCTTATCTTTCGTCTACAAACCAAGCAGATAAGTTCGTCTTTAATTTTAGAAGATATTTTCATATTAAAATCATTCCTCGTTTCGAAAAAAATTTAACACACTTAACAATAGTAGATCTAAAATCCATTTTCTAATATCATTTTGTCACGATGTCCAACGTCAGACTCCCGAAAGCGCGGTGAATTAATTTTCTGCAATCCAGCACGCGGCTTTGATCTTTGTCACAACAGCATTCGCAGCATTCATGCTGACATAACAAAATTCTCAAATCACTCATCACTCATACTCTTCTGATTGTCGTCATACTGTAATATCTTTGTTTACACAGCAGCATTCGCGCTGACATAACTGAATCTAAAATAAATTGCATATCAGCCTTTCAACAACTGAAGCTCTGAAAGATTTTCAAAGAGTTGTAAATTCACGCTAGCATAACAAAATTATTTGGTCCCTCAGCAATACTTTCTTCTCTGACTTCACCCCTCGCGCGCGCGTGTGACTAAATGAGTAGATAATAAATAAATAAAATAAATAGTTTCAAACTGAAGGCGTTTCAAACAGAAGAAACGCGTTTCATTGCGTTTGAAACACAAAAATAATTAATTAAGATGTGCATAATTATTTCCATTACAGAGGTTAACGGCCATACGCCGGCCAAATTTATAACAGAGCCGGACAACTAGGGTCTTTTTTTTGTAGGGAAGCTCGCGCACGAACTATTAGACGAATGAATAGAAAAAGTTTTGCAGAACCGGTTCAAGCGTGATGGAAACAAGTCCTATTAATAAATGCTAAAAGCGGGAACTTTATAGCTTTAGCTCAAAAATAGTATCCGATATACGGATAGCTTCGAAGGGGCAGCTCATAATCATGGATTAAACGTAAACAAAATATTAAGAATCGTTGACGTGTAAAGTTTCTAAAATTATAAAGTTCATTCGTAAATCTTGTATGCATCATCGACGGTCGTAGCCTAATTTACATTCCGTAGATTATTATCTGTTCTCTGGATCATGCTGGATACATGACGCACGCAATAAAAAAACTGCTAACAGCTAGTAGAATTAACACACAAAAAAATCCATAGAGTGCATTAACTGAAAAATTGAAACAGAACTACAAACGTATGTAAAAATCGACCGCCATTTCCTTCATTCAAGATACAAAAGAATGTCGCGCTTTTGTGAACAGATGATCGGCGGACTGATTAAACTAAAGATAACACTGACGTCTTCGACCCGCAAGAGTTACAAGTATGTTACAAATACATTGAGGTAAATTGTTGTAACATTACAGGAAAGAAAACGTGGAGTTATCGTACTGTGTTGGTTTCACTTGGAATCGAGGCATAGAACTGATGGGCCTCCGTGACAAACGTCAGTGTTGCGTGCGTTATGCTCGATCTGCGGTTAGAAGTCTTGTCTGCTGTCGATGTCATGTCAAGCCTTGTCCGAGCGTTTCTGTTTTAGGTGCACGCTCAATGCATTGCGAAGTGTTTGAAAAACGTTGCAAGATCGTCAATTTATACACAGGTAATGATGTTTATACTGTGTACGTGCTCGCTTACACGTTTTTAGAACAAGAAATACACCTGAACATTCCTGTTATCTTTCTTGATATCTTTCGCGTATTTATACACGTAAACATGCTTTTAGAACGAGGTTATTCCCCAGGATTATTCCAGCGTCTTTAGAACACTTTTACGCGCTGTTCTCTTATTAAACAAATTAATTACTAGGTACATGATGTAGGCGAGTTGACTTCAGTGCGGGCGAGTTAACTTGTTGGCGAAGCGACCGGCTTCGCATACGGAACTTGATTGACTTTGTCCAAATATTGTACGAAAACCGAGTGGAAGGTTTTCGATGGTTGCGACTCAGATGAAGCTTAAATCAACGGGGACGACGCTCCAAGAATACTAATTCATGCATTGGAATGTCGTACGATCTTGAATTCATACTCGAAAGGAAAGGTAATTACAGAATTACAGGAGTTGACAAATAATGTCATAGCTTGTTCACGCATCATATTTGTTGACATTTCCGTTAATTTTGAGAATACTGCTATGCACTCTATAAAAACTTTCTTGTTGTTTATTTTATTGATCGACCTAACGATGGAATATTACTGAACTTTTAATCAAAAGTAAAAAGTGTGACTGCACCACCGTGATTTATCTAGCTTTTTTAAATTTCATTAACGACGCCTGAAGTTACCGTTTACCATCTTCAGTCCAGCATTTGTTGTGTTGTCGAATAATTATGCTTCAGTCAGGTAATAATAATGCAGGTTGTTGGCAGATGGGCGTTTCAAATGCGTTTCTCCACGTTTCAAACGCTGAAAAAAGTAAACGTTTCTAACACTGTTTGAAATGTGTTTCAAACGGGTTTCAAATTATTTCAAACGGGTTTCAAATGCGTTTCAAATCAGTATAAACGCCTTGAAACGCTGATGCGATAAGCCCCCTTTTCCTATGGAGGGTCACAGTCTGTTAACGAATATCACGTCACACGACAACCTTTTACCTGTAGAAATTTCATTTATCTCTTCAGTTATCAATTGCTCGTTTTAAACAACTGAAGCTGTGCCGGAATGAAATTCTGCTCCAGTAAACTAGCTCGCCGTCTTCTTTTCGCGGCTTCGCCCCTCGCGCGTGAGGCTTAAAGGTAAGTCTCCTTGAAGCCTAGCCAAACAAACTGACAGCTCCCACATAAACATTACTACCTATTCCCTTTTTAGCAACTGATAATATTTATTATCTTTATTTCAGGAAACTTCAATAACGATAGTACAACTCAAACAAATGAATTGTACGAAGGACTCTAAAAGACCGGCGGTTACTCAACAAAAGCTTCAACAATGTGACTCAATCAAACGCGACCCTGTTCGTGCAGTTGTCAAAGAAATACACCTACGTAAATAAAAACATTTAAAAACAAACGTGTCTTTCATATTTATTTTGCAACGCAATTTCTCTCCATGTAGCTCACTAAATATGCCAATCTTCTTTTTGAGCATTGCACTTGACACCACTGTCAATGAAGCGAAACAATCGAACAATGCCATATCATGTTCAGTTATTCAAAGAATTGTTACAAAAAAGTCTTACGAAGGAATGTTAAGAATGCTTCGACGACGACAATAATGGGCACTTGCGCAAGCGCAGTACCCATAAAAATTCATCGCTCACGCGGTAATCTGTCAGCAATAAGGGGTCAATTTCAGTCAGCGTGACTGTAATCGTATCCCGTCATGTCTAAGACTCATGACTTGCTTTCGAAGAATCGAAGAGAGCAGTCTTGTTTTCTGACGGAGCCACATTTCTACTTCTTTGAACTGTTTAATACGGACAGTTAGATAGTCCTCCGATGCTTTTTTTAAGGACCTGACTTAACCTGCGATCAGGCGTTCTTTTCCTTTTCTTTCTGGGAGCGCGGAGAGAGAGAGAGGAAAAGGAACGCCTGATACAATTATTTGCCGATTCGCTTTCCACCCACTTGTCAATGATCTGTCAAGCTGTCAATTTTCAAAATCTACGTCACAGTTCGTGACATTTGTACACTTGCCGTTCTCTTGAATTCGGTCTTCTGACCTTCTTTGCTTCAAGTGCATTTCTAACGGGCAAGATATGTTGTATTATGAGGAGCATGTTGAAGTAGAATAGAGCCTTCGACTGTGTTTTTGCCATCAATTTCATTCCGAAAACAGCACTGACTACGATTGCGTTACACGACACAAATTTGCATAATAACGTGATCCTAGACATGTCTAGTCAGTCGTTATGGTCGAATGATTCCATGATTCCGTTTAGAAATTTGAATCAAATAACCATTTTTTAAGCGGAAAGCTTCAGCCATTTTAAATGTAAGATCTTTATATTGGCCTTGTAATGATTCAGAAGAGTCCTTCCCTTCGCAAAAGGCGGTAGCGGAGTGGGAAAGTAGAAGGCCTTTCTTGTACTTTAATCGAGCGTGCACGCCGGATTGACAAAAGCCATATTAGGTACGCATGATTGACGGAAGTATTGTTTTTCGACCAATCAGGAAAACATTCAGAATCTGAATGTTGTACATGCGATCCGGTAAGTAATTGTATCAGGCCCTCCTCTCATCGACCCAAGTAGTTAGAGGAGGGCCTGATCGCAGGTTAGACCTGACTATGCATCGACCGTCGAAAACGGAAAATTACGGTTTAACTGAAGGTTTTCGGTTTTTTCGCGCCAATAATAAATTTATGGCGCGCTAAATCGGCGGGCTTGACCGCGATCTCGATGTGACATTATTCGCCGGCAAACTTATGTTCTGCAACATAACGAATAAATGATTGATGTAGTGGAATTTATCCCTCTCACCTCCGCAAGGTAAGTGCGATTTTCATGTTCATATAGCTTACTGCTTGCTACCTATGCCTCCGATATCGATCAATGCATCAAAACGGAAGAATCAGTATAAGTCACCACTAAAGTATGTTGCGTTACTGTGATTTAATAATGCTAGACTTTTAGGCAACACCAAAAGAAAGAAATCCAAACTAAATTCAAACTGAGTAGGCCTGCCAGCAGTCAACGTTCAACGTTTTGAGTGCAAAATTACTAAAGAATGATGGTTAAACCATAATTAATATGTAGTTTTATAATTGAAAATAAAATACAGAGTTAGCTCACATGTTCTCTCGGGTGTGTCGCCTGAGAAGAACAAGTAATCGGGTGAGTCGCCTTTGCTTTGTGACCTGACTCTGATCTATTAGAATTTTCATCACGGTGAGTTTTTCAACACGGCGGTTCTTATCTCGGGTGTTTCGCCTGATAAGGACGAGCAATCGGGTGAGTCGCCTTTGCTTCAAATGGCGTGTTTGAAAGCCTCACTGCATCAAGGATATTTTTCTCTTTTTTGATCGAACGTTCAGTGTAATCTTTTGTAAGAAATTTAATGTTTGGCCAGAGCAGTGAATGTAGAATGGTGACAGGCCAGGAAACGTTTTGTACACCAGGTGCGTCAATTAAAGTAACGCAACATTACTGTAGTACCGATTACCTCTCGATTTAACTGAGTTTTTTTCTTAGAGTCAAGGCGTCCATACATTTTCTTTGCGGGCACACATTCCTTTTTTATTTCTTCTTGGATAAGAGCGCGAAAAACATCGCCTGAACACAGTTTGCGTTATGTGATCTACGCCAGTTAGCTGGGTGCCGAAGGCCAGACTAGACATAACGAAATTCTCTATCGAGACGGATGGCTATTATATTACTGCTATTACATACTCCAAATCTGTCTCACCCTTGTCAACGACCCGCTCTTATCTGATCGTTAAACAATGGGTTCTCCATGGTTGAGTGAAAACCTGGTGGCTTGTAGAAGCTACCACGTCACCGTTGTTAAGGCACGCGGCTCCTATGTTGATTTCTGTTGGTTTAACGACTGGTAAGTTATGGCATTTTAAAAGTCTCAAATGTAAGTTTTAAGGTAACCGTTTTTTAAGGATATTAAGCTTTCCATACAGTGGCGCACAATTTGGGGAACGCGCGAATTTGGGAAACGCGCGAGCGGCAATAGCTGCGAAAACGAGGAGACTGGGTGGGAGTCTCGCCGACTCGCGCGTTCCCCTCGCAGCTATCGCCGCTCGCGCGTTTCCCAACAAATTGCGAGCTTACTCGCAGGAGACTTATCGCAAACGGGACGTGTTCGTTAGCATAGGTTTCGCTGCATGTTGAAGTATGGTAAGGGTTTTAAGAGGCGGCAGCACTCCCCCATTACAAATATTGGGGACAGTTATAACATGCAGATTAAAATCATGCATGCACCCATTAAAATCATGCATGCATCCATTAATTAGCAAAATAGGGATATTTTTTTTTCTTCATCTTTCTAGAAATGTCGGTGATCTCGGTCATCAGAATGTCAGACAAGCCTTGTGTTGTAGGTAATGCTTTGTCTTACTGAAAAACAATCAAAAACGGTTTTGATTTTTTTCTTGCCATTTCTTGTCATGCACCTTCCTAAGCCACTTTGCACATTGGGTACATCAACCGCCTGCGATCGATTCGTAAACTATGCGACAAGACCAACTATAAAAACACATAACTTGTATTTTAAGTACACACATATTTTTTATTCAATATGAGCTAATACCTAATACATAATAATGGGTCTCTAGTTAGGGAATTGATCAGTAATTTGCGACATGGCTTTTCAGTTCGCAGTTGCAATTACGTGTTGCAGGCCGAATTACTAAATTGTTTTGTGGGCGTTCTTAGGTTTTGGTAATCACGGGTCAAGATAAGCATTTTACTGGTCAGCCTGGAGTAGTTCGTATTTCTTCGTCTTTCTTTTGTCTTATTCTGTTTTCTTTTTCAGTAGAGTGAAAAGGATCCCCGGCCCTTGTAACACAACATAATTTCCAATGTTTCAATGCATACTAAGGTCGTGTTATATTGGGACCAACCGTTTCAACCGCAACCAGTTTAGATCAATACAATTGAGGTATCCCAATAGAACACTTTTTTACAACCGTTTTTTTACATCCTGTTCATTATTGAAAATGTCGCCCGTATTTTGAACAGTATCTCAGTTACCCTTACAATTACTGTAAAACTCTGGTAGAAAATGAATTGGTCGAAATCGGAAATATAGATGCCACTGAATGTATTTAATTAATTTTGTTCATGAAATTAAAGTCTAGTCGGTTTATGTAAATGTATGGTACATGTAACTAAACAAAGAAACGTTCATTGTCAGCCCCAACAAGGAAGATATACTGTTTTATTACGATACGAAACCTGTAACAGTGATATTCCACATTACATGTTGCTGTGGTGCTTTGTTTCGCTTTGACTACATCAAACTTTCAGGAAAGCACAATAAAGACCCAACGTCAAACGTCGAACCTGTCACCAGTTGTACCCAAAACGCTTGAAGACCTTGCAATCGGTCCCACATTCGATTTACATGTTTACAAATCGTATTTGGTTATGAAAAAATTGCTCAAGCCTGATACACGTGTCACGATTTAAAAAACGCGACAAAGTAATCCATGCATTGATTTCTTATTGTTCATGAAAGGTTCTTCAGTGAAGCGACGTATGGCATGATACATACCTGCATATGGAAGTAACAGCACTGCAAGCAAAATGCAGTAGTCTGTTGGCATTCGTACTGAGTTCACAAAACACATTAGATCGACTTTGAAAAGCCAATGGCAAAGGCCTTTCGCAATTCTAAAATATCCAAGAACGGCAGAGAGGCAGAGAGGCAGAGTTTGTGATCAATGAACTATGATTATAAGGTCAAGATAATTATGTTTCTGTTTAGCAGTCCTGTTCAGCTTTGCACTGAAAACGTCACATGACCAACTTGAGTTTAGTCACGCTAGTTTTACGGATTCTTGCCAATAAAGTTATATGTGATGATCCCATTTTGATTTTTGTTGGTTTAACGACTGGCAAGTTATGGCTATTTCATTTAAGACTTTTTCCTCGAGAGAGGCAACTTTCATGTTTTTTTGAAGGATATTCATAGGCAACCCAGGCTCTGTATGCGAATATTAAATATTCAATGTTGATGTTCATGGCGGCGATTTGAATATTTATTATGCAAGTGTTTTGTTATTTTGATGTTTGGGTGTTCCTGGTGCCAGTTTAAAGCCATTTAGACGAGTTTTGCTTTTTCAGTTGACCGTCCATTATGAATAATTTAAAGGCCGGCGACAATTATGTGAGAACGGATCAAATGGTCCGCACCCGAAGCTCAATAAATTCCACAAAAATGCTCCAGTCTCCTCAAAATTACCTTCATTGCAGACGTCCATGCTCTTAGCTTCTGTTCGATACCTCTAGGGTTCCAAGGTTGACTTTAATTGCTCGAGAAACGCTCGTGTTCGAGCTCTTGTCTTTAATATTTTCTTTCGCGTTGTGCGTGTCCCCAACGTCTGAGACACCTCATTTGAAATTCAGCGACATCGTGACCAAATTTACCTCGACCGTGGAGAGGCATGGTGCAATTGTCTCCTTGCAAAAAAAGACACCATGGGATGGACCCTTCGGTCGTTTTTTTTACCTTAGAATCTCGCGCGACTCTCTAGTTTCATTCTTTTCTTTTTTTTTTCGGTGTCAGAACTATCCTACGGTTGAACAATTTAAAGGCAGCGTTCAAATACACAGTGAAACTTCAAAAATTCCTCTTTGCGGTTCACATTCTCCGAAAAACCCAGAGTTTGGTCGGGATGTTTCATGTCAGTTGTTTTGCATAAAACTGCACGTGCGGAGCTATTAAACGGCGTGCTTTTTTTTATGCCGTTTGAAATCGACCGCTTAAAGCGTTGTCTATGCTTATGGCGGTTTAATTTACAACTTACGTTGTAAAAACGTGTTGAAAGAGATTTTATGTAGGGTTTATAATCTCGAGCATAAACCCGCTTACTCCAAAACAAGCCGAAATCAGTCTTGAGTTTTGCTAAAAGTGGGCACAATCTAACCGCAACGAGGAATTTTTGAAGTTTCACTTTGTATTTGAACGCTGACTTTAAATTGTTCAACTGAGGCAGGAGCTCCTGACTGAGGATAGTTTTGACACCGCAAAAAAACTGAATGAAACTAGAGAGTCAGCGCGAGATTCTAAAGTAAAAAAAAAGGAATTTTTAATCCACGTTGTATCCGATTGTTTTCCTTCCGTTTCCGGTCAAATCGACCGAAGGGACCATAAGTTGTAAATTAAACCGCCATAAGCATAGACAACGCTTTAAGCGGTCGATTTCAAACGGCATAAAAAAAGCACGCCGTTTAATAGCTCCGCACGTGCAGTTTTATGCAAAACAACTGACGTGAACTGACATCCCGACCAAACTCTGGGTTTTTCGGAGAATGTGAACCGCAAAGAGGAATTTTTGAAGTTTCACTGTGTATTTGAACGCTGCCTTTAAATTGTTCAACCGTAGGATAGTTCTGACACCGAAAAAAAAGAGAAAAGAATGAAACTAGAGAGTCGCGCGAGATTCTAAGGTAAAAAAAAAACGACCGAAGGGTCCATCCCATGGTGTCTTTTTTTTGCAAGGAAACAATTGCACCATGCCTCTCCACGGTCGAGGTAAAGTTGGTCACGATGTCGCTGAATTTCAAATGAGGTGTCTCAGACGTTGGGGACACGCACAACGCGAAAGAAAATATTAAAGACAAGAGCTCGAACACGAGCGTTTCTCGAGCAATTAAAGTCAACCTTGGAACCCTAGAGGTATCGAACAGAAGCTAAGAGCATGGACGTCTGCAATGAAGGTAATTTTGAGGAGACTGGAGCATTTTTGTGGAATTTATCGAGCTTCGAGTGCTGACCATTGCATTTAGAATGTATTTCGTGAGTTTTTCATACATTTGCTATAAATATTCAAATCGCCGCCATGAACATCAACATTGAATATTTATATTCGCATACAGAGCCTGGGTTGCCTGTGGGATATTAAGCTTCCCATTACAGTGGCGCACAATTTTGGGAGCGCGCGAATTTGGGAAACGCGCGAGCGGCGATAGCTGCGAAAACGAGGAGACTGGGTGGGAGTCTCGCCGACTCGCGCGTTCCGCCTCGCAGCTATCGCGGCTCGCACGTTTCCCAAAAAATTGCGAGCTTACTCGCAGGAGACTTACCGCAAACGGGACGTGTTCGTTAGCAGAGGTTTCACTACATTTTGAAGTATGGTAAGGGTTTTAAGAGGCGGCAGCACTCCCCCATTACAAATGGTGGGGACAGTTATTGCATGCATGCATCCATTAATTAGCAAAATAGGGATTTTTTTCTTCATCTTTCTAGAAATGTCGGAGATCTCGGTCATCAGAATTTCAGACAAGCCCTGTGTTGTAGGTAATGCTTTGTCTTACTGAAAAACAATCAAAAACGGTTTTTGATTTTTTTCTTGCCATTTCTTGTCATGCACCTTCCTAAGCCACTTTGCACATTGCGTACATCAACCGCCTGCGATCGATTCGTAAACTATGCGACAAGACCAACTATAAAAACACATAACTTGTATTTTAAGTACACACATATTTTTTATTCAATATGAGCTAATACCTAATACATAATAATGGGTCTCTAGTTAGGGAATTAATCAGTAATTTGCGACATGGCTTTTCAGTTCGCAGTTGCAATTACGTGTTGCAGGCCGAATTACTAAACTGTTTTGTGGGCGTTCTTAGGTCTTGGTAATCACGGGTCAAGATAAGCATTTTACTGGTCAGCCTGGAGTAGTTCGTATTTCTTCGTCTTTCTTTTGTCTTATTCTGTTTTCTTTTTTTCAGTAGAGTGAAAAGGATCCCCGGCCCTTGTTAGACAACATAATTTCCAATGTTTCAATGCATACTAAGGTCGTGTTATATTGGGACCAACCGTTTCAACCGCAACCGGTTTAGATCAATACAATTGAGGAATCCCGGCAATAGAACACTTTTATAAACTAATTGCGATTTTGAGACGGCAATACCACATTATATTGGCGGCTAGTTGGGAGAAAATATATTCCGTATTGGGCGGAGTCGCGAAGCGACTCCGCCCAATACGGAATATATTTTCTCCCAACGCCGCCAATATAATGTGGTATTGCCGTCTCAAAATCGCAATTAGTTTTGTATCGCGATTCAAACATTTTTGGACAGATTAAAAGGAAAATTCAGATCAGTTGTTGTTGATTGAAATATAAATTCCCACTATACGCAACGTGTTGTACACGAATACTTGGTCTTGGAATACATTTTTGGTCTCGAAGAAAGTCCGACTTTTTTCGCCGGTAAATGGCTTATGGAAACAAAGGCGATTCAGAATTACGTCCCTTGAAGATTTATAAAGTACCAAATGACAATGAAACGGGAAAATAATCCAATTTTGAACCGAAAAACTTGTTCAAAAACATCTTACGTGATTGTACGACTTAGCGCGCGCACATCGCGAAAGCAGTTGAAAACGGTAAACAAACTCTTTCAAGAAAGAAATGATTTTTATTACTCACCTTACGCTAACTTTCAGATTGAGGAAGTTGTACCGGCGAATAAAGCCTTCCATAAATGAGCGAATGACCAGAGATACAAGATTGCCGACGATTCATCGAAGCGAAACTTTTGAATTTTGATGCATACGTGAGGAACCCAATTCAGTGCTGCGATGTCAATTTGAACTTTGTAACCAATCACAGACCAGAAAAGTGAGACGGCAATACCACATTATATTGACGCCTCGCTCGCTTAGCAAACCTATAAGCGGATCGCGATACTACAACCGTTTTCAGTTGAAACGGCTTTTTCAACCGTTTCAACCTATTTTCGGTTCGGTTGAAAAAGTTGATCATCCAAACCAACCGAAAACGTTTTTTTTTTTTCAATAGAACTCGAAAAACCCCAACCAACCTAAAATGGTTGATCCGAATAGAACACAACCTTAAGACTGATTTGTAATCGAAAAATGTAATTAATTTAGTTTATAAACTGAGACTCAATATTTTATATCGACACCGTAAAACCAAAATCTAGACAATCACGTAAGTAAAACTTGGGTTTTAAACCTGTTTTCAGTGGCATTTATAACAATGCAACCGTTTGAAAAAAAATCAGGTATTATTTGATAGGTCTTCCTGGCTGGTTTTCGCTCGTAAGCAAAAAGAATGTCACAATTCATTGGCTAAAAGAATATCCGAACTGGTTTCCGTACGATCAATTACATCTGAGAATCTCAGTATGTATAAAATGACATACACACAAACTATCTACCCTATAATTAAATTACCGCGTTGTAAACAAGCTAATAAGTTTTGCAAAACTATATTTATAATTACGAGCTGTGAATAAACGTTTCTCCAAAGTCAAAATAAACCAGTTCGTGATTTTTTTTATATCTGAGAATAAACTATTTTGCAACCCCGATTGGTAGCAATGAGGCTGTTTATCTTCCTAAGGGTTTTCATGGTTTAAAAGCAGAATAAGGTAGCTGCAAATAGAAGATAATGATGAAGCTTCAACAAAAATGTTACTCAAGATTTTACGATGCAGCTTAGTTCGCCAATCAAAACAAAAACATTTCAACAATTAACGTATTGATTAAAAATAGTTATTCAGCTGTAAGATCCTCCACGTTGGCGTACAAACTGTTGTCATACTGCTCGAGGTTGACGCAAGTCTGTAACAGAAAATAAGTCCGTGATTAATTAGCTGTCGGTTTTAAGGTGAACTGTGTGTCACGTGACTATCTTCAACTAAACTTAAGTGATACGACATTTCTCAAATCATGGCATTCAAAATATTTGAAAACAAACAAGGTATGTATGTAAGTAATCCCGCCCAGCTTTAAAGTTCACCATGTTTTAGAACTCTTGATGTGTTTCTGTTAACAGTGTAAATAAGAATGGAGAACAGATATAGATGGAAATGTACAGGGAACTGAAAAATATTCAAGCTTTTTCCGATACGGAAAGTCAAATTAAGGCTCAAGTTCGTGTGTACTGAACATAAATTCCGTGCCAGAAAATTATAAATACATTATAAATACATTATAAATACATTATAAATTGTAATTGATCTAAATGTTGTGTTATGTTGTGTGATTTTGTTTTGTGGTGTTGTATCATGTACGTGTTATTGTGTGCCCTTTTAAACACCACTGCGGTTATAAGTTTGTTATTAATTTGTTGAGATTATATAAATCAATCCAGTGGAAAATTACGCTTATTATAAGTCAGTTCACCTTGTGGTTTCTCTCCATTTCTTTCATAGTATCTTTTAGGTTGGCAAACGTTGGTCGATCACTTGGGTTTTCTTCCCAACATTTTAACATAATCTGGTATCTAATAAAATAAAATCATTTGAAACAACAAATAATTAAACCAGTGAAAATAATCAAGGTAACCGACGAGGATAATGAAAGTTCAATATTTTGATAAAGAAAATGATAATTATTGTGTTGTGAGTGTTTGCTGTTGTTGTCATCAATGAGCAATAATATTACTGGGCGAGTCAACGAACAATAATGTATCTGACGAAACCTCGCCCATCCATCCCCAAAAGCAGACCACAAGGCTGGGTCACAAGTATGGGAAAGAAACAGTTACTTCAAGTTAATGAGGGTACCGTATTCAGCCGCCTCCCGCTATTTTAAAACTCCCTCCTAATAACCCAACTCAACTCCCTTTTAAGGATAAAAATATTAATAAGCCCCCTTCTTCTATATGGCCGTCGCGTATGTTCTTCGGATCTATTTATCCGTATAGTATTATTTCATATTATTAAACCTATTCTGCCTGGGTTTTTTTTTGGGGGGGGGGGGGGTGGGGCGGTGGGAGGGGGGGGGGGGCAGAACTGGCGCTGATTTCAAATATATCGTACTTAAAGAGCATTCAAGAAATTATAGCCAAACATTGTGACTTTTTCCTAAAAATTGTGAATTGAAATTTCCATGGCAACCAAGTTTTGACAGATCATTTTATCAACATTTGGTATTTTCAGCTTAATGTTCAGTTTCCATGAGATTTTTGCTTTTTGATTTTTGTCTTTGCATGCTTAAACATTTTTTGAATTTTTTAAGTCAAATTTGGTATTTTCTGACATTTATGAGCAATTTATAAATCCAAGATGAAGAATCCAAGATGGTAGATTTTTCAAATGTATAATGTAATTATGACGTGTATGACGTCATAATTGACACGTGGCTGTCACTAACATAAACAATTTTGGACGCTTACACACCATATATGTTTCATTGTCATAACGTGAATTATTTTTTGAGATATATATGTCGGGGGGAGGGGGAGGGACGTTTTCTCCTCCCCACTAAGGTTCACGAACGAAAAAAAGCCAATAGACAGAATAAGGTTAATCTTGAGAATGAAGAAAACATAATAATTATAACAGGATAAACGAACTTAAAAGGGAATCTGCAAAGTTTTAAAATATTATGAACTCAGGTAGAAATCATGAATAATCATGAACAATCATGAACAATCATGAATAGAAACAAAATGTATTTACAGTTTGTTGTCCACATGTTTTGGTTTTGGCATTCTGAATCCTTCTTGAAGTTTCCTGGCGATGTGTCGAGCGTGAATTCCCGGATACGGAGATCCACCTACATGAGATCAAGTGAGTTTTCTATGTATCGTGTATAAATAAATTAAAAAAACAATAACTCATTTTGGTGTTAAAATTTATGTATTGGTACGGTAAGCAAAGCTCGAACAAAACTGTGAGCTTAAAAAAAACGTGACGCAGCGAAAACTGTGGGATATCCTGGAATATGCCCAAGCGATACCCGGCAGATTCAAAATTTGACTTTTACCTCGGTCGTTCACTTTTCGTCCCAAATAAAATGGATTAAATAGAAAAGAATTGACTGTTCTGAATAGACAGCAATATTTTTGAACGGCAACATAATTAATTTAACATGTCCAAAGATATATCTTGCTTGAAAATAGTTGAAGGATAAATACCATAGCCGCATTTTGTTAAAAAAATGTATGGATATTTGTCCTTGAACATTATCGGTTCCTCAAATTAAACAATGGTCCGGAGGGGGGGGGGGGGGGGGGGGTTCTATACTATAGTGACGGAGGTGATCGTCATACCATTTAGGGGTTAAAACTCGTGGTTTTGTATCGCTTAGGGTGTTTAAATCTAAAATGACTACAGTTAGAGTTATTCCGGTACCTTTTAGGATATTAAGCCGCCAAAAAAGTACTAGTTTTGTCTTAAAATTGGTACCTCTTAAAGGTGAAAATTAATTCGAACCACGCCGACAAAACGATATTTCGGTACATTTTAGGGGTTACCGACGACAATGGTACGCGAGTGGAAATATTCGATGGATTATGAACATGAATTACAAGTCAACCTACCTACAGTGAGAATCTCGTACAATAGGACACCATAGCTCCAACTGTGGGACAAGGAATGACGTAATACAAGTAAATTCCATTGTTACAGTGCATTACATGCACAATCTATACATATAATTTCCTAAGTGATCCACATAACAACTATTAAAATAGTTTTATCTCCTTTTTCTTAAGACCTGATAAATCAGTGAACCTGGCATTCAGAAATTTAAGCTATATATGAATAATGAAATCATAATCAACACGAACTGCGGGTAGAGAATGTAAAGCGAAGAAATGATCCTTGATCCTGCAAAACATTCAAGGTTTCGGATACAATGCACGATGCGAGTTTTAGTTGTAAAGTACTTACACGTCACTTTGTGTTGTGTATGTTGCGTATAACAACGCTTCATAAGCAGTCCACTTGACAGGCAGACGACCCTTCTCAAGAAAACAAATGACGAAATGGAAAGCAAAAATACATTAATCGCATTCTATGGACGAGAAATAACGAAAATGTTTCGCAATCCACTTATAGTTTTACGATACTTACGAGTGAGACGACATTATTTAACGGAAATGACGTCTCATATTTGGGCTGGCCATAGGTTGTGAATATAGAGATTGGCACCGCGGCACTGAGTTGGGTTCCTCGTGTACGCCGTCAAACATTTTCATGGCGAATCGTCGACGATCTTTTATCTCTACCTATTACAGTAGATTCTTTGTTCATCGTTTCTCCCTAAGTTAGTTGTAAAATCACATAAGATGTTTTCGGTGGAAATTTGATTATTTTCCATTTTTAATTCTATCGCTGTTTGGTGCTTTAAAAACTTATTTGACACGTTATTCTAGATTGCTTTTTTCCATAAGCAATTTACCCGCGAAAAAAGCCCGGCTTATAATTATCTCCAAAGCAGATAATTATTTCGCGTCCAAGTATTCTTGAACAACAGTTCGCGTCTAGTAGTTTATATTTCAGTCAATGACAAATGGCTTAATTTTCCTTTTGTTTTGTCGCAAAATGTTTGTAGCGATACAAAACTAAATTCCGTTCCCGTCGCTTCGCGACTCCCCCCAATAAACAAACAACTCTCCCATCTAAACCCGACGTTATAAAGCCGTAATATTGGCTCGTAAAAATCGAATTTAGTTTATAGTTACTTATAAAAAATCTCACCCGACTTTGTCTGGTGTAAATATCATCCTGGTGAACATTCCTCGCCATCCCAAAATCTGTCACCTTACACTTCTCTCCTTCGCCAACAAGAACATTTCTGGCCGCCAAGTCACGATGGATTATCTAAAGAAAAATAGTAGCACATTTCGCTTCTTGAATTTTAAAAGACACTCAAACGACCTTTGCAAAATAGGCAGATAAGTACTTCAGGGTAAAACAGTGCCAAAATAGGGTGAACAATAAAGCAAGAAAACATAAATTGGTCCAAACCTTTTTCGAAGACAAATAAAACATTCCATCAGCAACCTGCCAAGCGAACTTCATCAACTGTTCCGCAGTCAGATTGGTTTGCGGCTTCACATCCGGGTCCTTAAAGTATGTGTCATTGAGTCCACGGCTCTTTCTCAAGTATCCCAGCAGGTCACCGAACGGCACATACTCAATAAGGACAAGCAGGGGATCTATGAAAAAATGAAACCGAGGACAATTAAATAACCACTAAGGTGGTCGAATTCCGCGCGATTTCGCAGGATAATTCCTCGCGCGAACGTGCGAGGTTTATAATTTGTCCGCCATGGAACTCAAACGGCCGGATCAAATCTCGAACAGAATTTGAGTCATATTTCTTACGAAGGTATGTGGCCGTTGCTAGGCAACAACAACAAAACCGAGGCTATAAATTATGACCCCGGCCACACGGAGCGCGCTCGTAGCCTAATGGTGTAACGCGCTAACCTTTCAATCTGATCTTTGGGACTGAATGGCAAGGGTTCGAATCCGCCTGGGGTTCTTTTCTTTTTTTTCTTTTTTTTCTTTTTTTCGTTAATAACACTGATTTTGACATAATAATGCCTTCAAAATGTAGACAGAAAAAACGAACGATATGTTCCAAGCTTAGCATCAGTGTTTATCGATCGGATTTATATGGAGAAGTTTATATATTAAAAATACGCGTTGTTGTTCGAGACGTAGCCTCGATAAAACAGCCTTTAAAAAATCTGGTATAAGATAACAAAAACACGGCGGTTGTCGATTCTCCTCCAGTCACAAACAAGATCGTGAGCAGGAAAGCCTGGTGGTTATCACCCTCACATCCCAGAAAATAATTAATCCCTATCCCAGCTTTGCAAGGACCTGCGAGTCACGTATTACTATAGCTAGTTGGTAATGATTGGACAAGATAATTGCAATTGTTTTAATATCCAATACATTTTCAACGAGTCTCAAAATACAATATACTTCCTCAGAAAGCATCGAAATGTCCTCTTAAGCTCAGCAGCTCATTCCAAGATGTCGGACGAGTCTACTTGAGCTCACTTCCAACTATGGCAAACGACACATACCGCATGACATCTGCCATGAACGGATGACAGATAACAAGGGCTTCCTGACCATATATGGGCATCATGACTATTTGTTGAATAATAGTATGTTATTGTATTCTTATCGGTTATGAAGTATACATTTCCTTTGCTATATTTTGTAGTTTTTCTAACGCATTTTATTAGCTTGATCATAACAGGATAAGCTTCAGTTTCTTCTTAAACTCTTGTTCAGATTACTGTTTTCATGAACACATGTGATATTATTTAATCAACATTTCAATTACCTGTCTCAGTAACGCATCCTATCAGCTTGATCACGTGTGGATGCGGTTTCAGTTTTTTCATCAACTCAACTTCTCCCAACAGGTCCTTTCTGTCTGAATCCGGGGCATTCGCTAGAAAATTAAAAACATAAAATATGTCTTCCTTCATTCTCTATCCTTTCAATAGTTTATTATATGCCTGATCGCACCTTTCAACATTTTGACAGCAACCGTGATGTATTTCTCGTTACCACTAATGTTCCACGCTGTTGCCTTGGCAACTTGAGAGAAAGCTCCTTTACCAATTACTTTAATGATATCGACCTGCTCTCGATTAATTTTCCAGCTTCGTCTTGATGGATGAAGGGGCACGTAGTCTCCGGCTCCTGTGCTAGGGACTGCATAGGTTGCAGCGGCACCAGACGGGACCAGGCTGCAGGAGGGCTGGTTTTCCACAGGCATGGGATTCTAGTGTGGAAAGACAAGATGAACATTATCCTAATTCAACATTGATTAGTTAACTGATATTACTTATAACTTATAATTACTTATTATAAATTATTATCCATTATTCTCTGTGTAAGCAACTCTCATTAGATGAATATCACTATGGATTTTGTTGTTGTTTGTTTGAAAAGTAAACAAGATGTTAAACATTTTCTACTTTACTTAAAGGGACACTGTCCTGATTTTAGCATGATTTTGGGAAGCTCAGAAAACATATCTAGATCATAGGAAGTTGATCAATAATGGTTTGATTCTGTAGAATAGCACTCGACAAATGACAGGAACACATTGGGAAGTGAGGATGACAAACGACAGGGAGGATGGAAATGGATTGAAATATGGATTTTTGAAAAAATGTAAGGATGTCACTTTTTCAAAGTTTCAAATTTGGCTCGGAAATCTTTGAAATTTTGCAAAATTTTGTTGCAGTATGGAATTTCTTGAAAAAATTGCTTTTTACCATTTAGTTAGAGTTTATTAAGTTGTTATTTCATAGATTTAGGGACCATTTCATGCATTTATAACAGTTTTGAGCAAATACGCCGGGACATTGTCCCTTTAACCCTTATGGCTGGCCTTTTTTCCAATTTAATATATATAACCCAATAACCATGTATGATATATCGTTGGAAAGCTAGCTAATGATGTGTGTTTATCATATAAAGCACATAAACAATCAAAGGCTCTCGTGAGCCAGCTCAGCATGTAATTGATGTTAATGACATTCATTGAATGCAGTTGTTGGCTCTTCCCTGTTAAAAATGGGGATGGGCTTTGCCATGTTATCTGGGCAGGAGTTATTTGACACTTTCTGTGGTAACTGGTCAGCAGTCTTATATCGAGTCTTATGTCACGCAACTCTTACGTTTTGCAAAGACACGAATATATAAATAGACAGTGCAATCCCGATTTCTCGAACCCTCGATTTTTCAAAAAACCCAATAACACGAACCAAAAGTTGTTTCCCTTGGATTTGTTTCACTGTAATTTTACCCCCGCTATATTGAGCAACAGTCAGCCCGAACTCAATAATACAAATCACAATAACTTTGAAATAATTAGTGATTAGTATTATTTTAAAGTTCTGGCTTGACTCCGACTCCGAGGTAAAGGGAAGGGGGAGGCTGGGCATATACATGTACGGGGCATTTGACCTCCATTGCTGTCCCCACCATCTGGAATTTGACTTAGAGTCTTGCTAATCAATGATTCATAAATACACAACCATATAATTCGCCTGAAGGTGCATGTAGGCTTCTTAGTACAAATATTACCTACTGTTCATAAGTATGTGTAACAGAGGTAATGAATGTTTTGTGTTTATATACTGATTTAGATAAAAAGGGACTCTAGTACTATTCATACAATATAACTTAATAAAACTATAGTAGAATTTAAAATAATAGGTGCTATTACACAAGCCTCAGATGAAGCCTGCTTTTCTACACGGAAACTATATCTACACAATAACAAGCATAACGGTTTTGCAGCCAAAATATTTAAGCTTATTTAAATACCTTACATTATATTTATTTTCGGTTCAAAGCTGTTTAATCGATCGATCGATCGAATTGTATGCCAAATTACAAAAGTTTAATGGAATCATAAGATCAGTTAAACAATAACTTTTGTTATAAATCAAACAACACTTAGAAATAACATTTAAGCTTACCATACTTCGTTGTTTTCCTTGAAAATCCATTTGAAATGCCTTGAGAAATTATCGAAGGGGCCCAAACGCCAAAGATCAGTTGAACGCTTCCTCTTTTTCGGCCGTCGAGAAATGTAGTTTGCCTAAAATATTCCCTGCTGGAACCGTCCTGTTCCCGGTGCTTCGATGAAGTTGTACTGAGTTGTATAAAGCTGGGATGTTTTGGGAGAGGGGGGGGGGGGGGGGGGGGGGGAGATTCCACCCCTAAACCCCTCTAGATATTATGTTACAGACCATAAATATAAATGGAAAAAAGTTTCCAAATTTGCAGGGGTGGTCAATCCAATCATATACAGGGGTCCGATCTCTCAAAGACCATTTTGGTTCTACAAATTCACATAAATTGACCTAATTTCGATGTGCTCTCCCGAGGCAAAAGGGTTAAGGACGTCAATATAACCCTAGCTTGGAGCAACACCTCCATTTGTATCAGTGTAAACTGTCTCAAAAAATACACGCTGTGTACGTGTCTTTACTTACCAAGACAATAAGCTCACCGCCGCATCCTGTGCCCTTATTCCTTCTGAAATAAAGAAATAATATTTTCACTATATATTTTAAGCTTTTTTAAAATTAATTGATATTACTAACGAACTACAATCTGTTATGTTCTTATGTTCAGTTATAGCTGTACATATGACGTTAAAACACGTATGAATAATAAAGTGGGTCACCGAGGTTGCTAACACATTTTGATGCCATCTCTATAACATATTAGTAAAAATCTACTGTACACTAATGCAAATGAGACAATCTGATTGGCTGAGCTACTGCACACTATCAGCCATTAGTGTGCAGTGGCTGGAGGTCGTCTACAAATTTGCCGTTTCTTTTCGTTTCTACGAAGTTTCGGTGAATGATTTAGAGTTAATACTAGACAATTGTTATGATTTTTACTAAAACAATTAGATTATTCGCTCTCAATTTCTATGATGTGATAGTTGATGAGGCCTACGGCCTCATCAACTATCACATCATAGAAATCTCGAGCACATAATCTAATTGTTAATTATAGAGTAAAACCTAATAACTATCACGTTTCATTCAGCTTCACATAATTTGAACATTTTGACAGCAGATGTATCACATTTTTAAATCCACGTAGCCCTTTTGCTAAAATAGAATGCGTGTATAGCAGTGTCAACGTTCATTAGTTTAATCGATTCGAGTCGTTGTGTTGTGGCTTTTTTGTGCGTTGACAAACCTGTCAAGTTTTCTTGACTGCTGTTAGGTTGTTGTTCTTCGCGGTTGATGAGGTATTTTGAATTTTGGTTGTTTCCTTTCCATTCATGAAAGTTTTCAAACGCTTCGCTCATAATGCTCGTTGGCATTACGGAAAAATCGGTCAACGAGTATTAGCCAATCACAGCGCGCGTTATATCTTTACAAGCTCTAGCCATATAATAATGAATTTCACTCACCGATTTGTTTTTGGTATCACTGAAGTAAGAAAAAAAAAGTGTCACTTACACGTTCTGTAATAAACACTTAATGGTCCCCCGGGAAAACCAGTGAATTTTGTTTCCCGAGAATCTCAATGTCTCGGGAAACATTGAGATTCTCGGGAATCAAAATTCACTGGTTTCCCGAGGGGCCAGTCATTAAGTGATTAGCAAAACAAATTGGCCGCAGCTATATAACAACTGATAATAATAATCGATATTTAAACAGGGTAACCCCTTCAGTCGCATGACTGTCATCAACGGGGGCCCTGTTGTAAATAATTAAATAGATGCAATATAATAACAATAATAAAAACTGACTACTTAGGGAAAAAAATATTATATATCGCTAAAATGCTTAATAAAAAGTTAAAAAGTTAAAAAATATTCTAAAAAGTTTAAATATTCTACAAATTATAATGTTCTATCGATAAAAAGCGGTAATAGCGTGGAAGCGTTCCTTTGGAGGCAGAACCTTAATGTTAACTGGACGTTTGTTAAAAATAGACGCACCGTAATAATACAAATATATTTATTATATTTATTATCACGTAATATAAGTGTCACGTAAACATTTCAAATTAAATGTATGAACTTCAATGAAATTCCTTCTCAAATGTTGGGATAATGGTCACGTGAACATTATAATGTAGAGGAAAGGCTAATTTGTTTTCATTTCGTTATTTTTTCAACGACGGTGGATCACAGATTTCGCCGTTCATGATCTGAACGCGCAAGTGCGACCACGTGTTTAGGCTGACGTACTTGTGCAGAGTAAAAACAGAAAAAAACTCTTAGCTTATTCCAAAGAAAAACATTCTGTATTTCAATTAAAGCTTAACAAAAAAGTGACTATTTCCACTTCAACAAAAGCATTAAACTATAGTTTTCAGTCTTAAAATTGCGCTCATTAATAGCATAAATATATTAGTTATTATAACAAAATAAATTTATTAACATGTCAACTTGGTCTAGCATTTTGGCTAATTTTGACACTATATACAACAAATTAAGATGTAAAATGGTTTAATTTAAAAGCACTCTTATAAGATGCACTCTTTCAGTCCCTGAATGTCACTTACCCGAGCGACTGCGCATTATCCAGATGACGACACACAGAATAAGATTAATCATCAATAAAAGGATGATGACATTGGCATAAACAATGTGAAGAATTATCTTCTCCTCGTCACAAGAAGAACCTGAAAATTACAATGCAAACCCATTTACTGAACATGAGTTGATGAAACACAAAGTGTAAGTCCTTGATATGATATCTCATCTTATAATAAGCAGCAAACAAAACAAGGTTGTGTATTAAGGGAATATGTTCTTCTCAAACTCATTAATTATCCACAAGAGAGGATGATCTAAGAAAATAATTCCCCGTGCGCCATGATAACTTTTTGAAATATATAATAATACTTTTCTAATTAACCACAGAAAATGTAAATGTATTCGCAGCCAAAACTTGAAAATATTACGTTACGCGAACAGCACTCTCGTCATACCGGTTTGGCGGAATGACTCGCCCGAGGCTTACGTACTAGACAACCCACACTCAGATTAAGAACTGGGCGAGTTAAGTCGTCAAGGTAATAATTGTTTTATAATAGCCGTGGCTAGGTAAACTTGATTTCCCCAATATAAAACAGCTGGGGTTTTAATCCTATTCTGCCTGGGCTTTTTTTTCGTTTGTCAGCCTTGTTCAGAAATGTCCGAAAATATAAGAATTCAAAAAATGTAACGGTTTTGGAAGAAACTCTTCGTAAAAAGCGGAAATCTCATGAAAACTGAAAATTAGTATAGGTAATCACATGGGGCCGAGTAAAATTAAGGATTAATATCACGCGTGTTTTCAGAAGTTGCAGAAATTGCCCGAGTCGCGCAGCGACAAGGGCAATTTCTGCAACTTCTGAAAACACAAGTGATATTAATCCTTAATTTTACGAGGAAACATGCGATTACTTGTTTATGACATAGAGAGCAAAATTTTCGGAAAACCTTCAAAGCGCCGCGAAGCTAAATTCAGCCCCGGCGGAACGAACTGATATTCCTTCCAAAAATCACACAGAATCACAGGAAGATCAAGCAAACCCTTACGTTCAGAACAGGGTAACGTTGACTGTTATGTAAATCTTAAGAGAAAATTGTAAGTCGTGAAAATAAAAAAAATAACAAGCTTGCAATCAAGCCAAGTAAAACGTAATTTTATTCACCTGTTTGCATGATTTGAAGTCGACTTTCCGTTGCGAGCTGCTTGACATCTACATCGATAAAACCGTGAGCAAACGACGAGTCCAAACAAACTTGTAGAGGTAATTTATCCAGTTTAATTTGACCTTCTTCTTTCTTTGAACAAACTCTGTGATCTTTTATACCCCGCTGGGTTGCACGTGATGAAGCCCGTATTTACAGAAGTGAAGCGAAGAAGTCAGTTGGCCGCCATGAATGAATTTCGTCGCAAACTCGCTAAGTGTCTAGCTGATGCAAGTTTTCTAGTTTTGAACTGAAATAATCTTCTGTTGCTTCGAGTGAAACACTAAGATTCAGCTTTCGGAATTTCGTTTCAAGCTATCACACGGTTTCCGTTACTTTTTCATCAAATAACTCGGGAAACTGAAGTCAAACTCCGAAGCGACGTACAAGCGGGCGCTGTGTTTGAAAATTCTGCTCAAAATTCCGCCATCAAGTGCAGAGTGCTGAGTGCAGCGCGCTCAGCCAATTAGGAGCGAGGAATTTTGCCGCTCGACCAATCAGGATCAAGTAATTTTGCCCCGGGCAAACCAAAATTAATGAAAAATGGCCTCTGTTTCAGCCAATCAGCATTCAGTAATTTTGCCCTCTATGTTATAAAGCTGAAAACACGAACTTTGGGTAAACGGCATGTCAAAACTTGATTGCCATGGAAACATCAAGTCACGCGATTAAAAAATTGACACACCAAAATGTATCCATATAAATTTTAAGAAAAGTCACAAAGTTTGGCTATGATTGCTTGAATGCTCTTCAAGTACGATAAATTTGAAATCAGCGAGGGGCACTTTCTAACAATCTTTTTTATTGTTAATAAGTTCCCGTGGGACAATCCTCTTAGCGACTAGTTGAGTACTACTGCGCACACTCGGTTGCCCGACACCACTATGTCCGTCGGCCAAGTCAATTCATAAGGGCAGTTTCTATCACCCCCTGGTTGAAACTCAATAATCGCAGCATTGCTCGAAAAGAAGCTATATTCAATCTTCCGAAGTAAACGTGCACGCCGCTTACAAATTAATCAGTCAACTAGCTGATCACGCACTGCACGTGTAGTGTCGAAAACTCGGCTTCTCATTGGTAGGTTTACCTGGAGAAACTGAACGACCCTTTAATCCGCATAGGGTTTTGCTTGTTGCTGTTGTTGTTTTTTTTCTATTGTTCTCAGTCACTTCACTTTTCCCGAGGTAAAATCCACTTTAACCAGGTAAACTTCACATTTACCTGGGTAAAGTTGCCTCGTGTAACCAAGGCTATTAATATACTCACCACAGGATATTGCAATTTTTGACAATCTGATTGGTTACCTACTCGAGTCATATGAGGCAATGCACCATTACTACCTTATTTGGGAAGCCGGCTAATTACGAGCTTGGGGCATGCATGCACTTGCACCCATGTAAAGTCATATTTTTCAAAATAATAAATATCTCATTTTTCCTCTGTTTGTTCCTTCGTTCTTTCCCCTCCACCTATAGTCGAGGTTAACGTTAGATAATCCGGTGTAAACTCCAATTCAGCCTAAAACGTTCTTCCTCTTTAACTTCGTCCCTGGGATGTTTCATTTTATCAGATATATTCCTAAGCCGTTGGAGTATTTCGAATGAGAAACCATTATTCAAATTGAATAAACGCCGCACACCGAATATTCAAGAGAACAGTTGTCCATCGTTTGAAATTGGTTTTGAATTAAACCGAAATATTACCTTTCTATCAATCTATCTCCTCGTTATTGCCTCAAATATTGAGTACTACAGAATGTTCTTCGGAATTATTTTCATACTTTATTATGAACACTGTATACCTTGTAACAGAACATACCTCGTATTGCCTTAACTCTCTTGATCTTTCCATCTTTTAAACTTTCACCCAGTTCGTTTCTTGCAGTAACCACAAATTCGTACACCTTGCCTTTCTCCAACTTAACTTTCAATTCTCTAACTGAGACGTCCGTTATCGTCTTTAGCCTGGTCCACTCTCCTGGCTTACCATCAGTTTCTATTCTTTGGTACACAGTGTACTTTGTGATTTCTCTTCCATAGTTTTGAGGTTCACTCCACTTTAGCGTTATTATACTGTCTGTTACTTCACTAGGTATGTCACTCATTTCAACAGAAGCTGGGATCCCTGAAGCCAATACTCTCTTGATATTTCCATATTCTATTAAACTTTCACCAAGTGCGTTCGTTGCAGTCACCACAAATTCATACACCTTGCCTTTCTCCAGCTTAACTTTAAATTCTCTAATTAAGATATCTGTAATAGTCTTTAGCCTGGTCCACTCTCGTTTTTTACCATCAGTCACTATTCTTTGGTACACAGTGTACTGTGTGATTTCTCTTCCATATTTTTGTGGTTCACTCCACTTTAACGTTATTGTATTGTTTGTTACTTCACTCGGTATGTCACTCATTTTCACAGCTGCTGGGATCCCTGAAGCCTTAACTTTCTTGATCTTTCCATCTTCTTTTAAACTTTCACCAAGTTCATTTGTTGCAGTAACCACAAATTCATACACCTTGCCTTTCTCTAAATTAACTTTCATTTCTCTAACTGAGATAGCTGTAATAGTCTTTAGCCTGTTCCACTCTCCTGGTTTACCATCAGTCACTATTCTTTGGTACACAGTGTATTGCGTGATTACTTTTCCATTGTTTTTTGGCTCCCTCCACGTTAGTGTGATGGTATTGCTTGTTACTTCACTGGGCAGACCATACATTTCTGCAGTTGTTGGGACTCCTTGGTTAATAAATAATAAAAATAACATGATCATTGCTCATTATCAAGTTGTTCGTTTGTTACAAATCTTCACATATCATTAATTAAAATAGGTAATTTGGTATTGCCTTCATTGATTCTAGCTCCGAATTAGTGTGATTAATTGTCACGAAATTCAACGTGTCAGAAAAAAATGGAAAACAGCTTTTTTGCATCAGGTCGTCTCATTATGAAAGTGAAGCAAACGACAGCAACGCTGGCGTCTTCATACTGACCTTCTAATGTTTTTTTTTTTCTATCAAATCTTCATAATGACTGGGCCTTTATACCAGGGCCTTTATATCAATGCTTCAAAACGTACGAGGCGAGGGAGTCCGGGTTGATTAAAAAATACAATGAAAGGAAATTTTCTTCTCATATATTTAGCTTTATCGTTGAATAGCCAACTTATAAATGGTTTTCTTAACATACAAACGTTTTCTACCGACTGACACAATCTACTTTCAGCTCAGTGTAAAGTAGATCTTCATTGAGATCATGATCTTTAAAAAGATGATTTCCAGTCCGTACTGCGCATGCTCAAGGTTTGTTTACATTTTTGTTTTAAATTTGTTGATACGCTACACTTTGGTGATAGCGTACATGAAGTTGTTATGAAGTTTTTGAGTCAGCCATTACGTGTCGTTGAGTTCCTGAATGCTCAATGAGCTGAAACGTCGGTTTGGGATACCGCCGAGGTTCTTCTATTTAACAATTAGATTATGAGCTCGAGATTGTCTAGTATTAACTCTAAATATTCTTCCGAAACTTCGGAGAAACGAAAAGAAACCGCAATTTTGTAGACGACCTCCAGCCACTGCACACTAATGGCTGATAGTGTACGAGTAGCTCAGCCAATCAGATTGTATCATTTGCATTAGTATACTAGTAGATTTTTACTAATCGTTATTATTGTTTGGCAAGAATATCTGGCGTTAACAATGAAGCAAAATGTAAGTTTTTGCAACAAGTTCTATTTTCGATAGTATTTACATTCCTTCGTATGCGACTCATAAACATAGCAGGCGGAGATTGCGCAGTACGGACTGTAAATCATCTTTAAACCATGTCTATGGTAGCTCCGGTTAGATGAGTCATCCAGCAAGGGATTGGCGATCGGATCTGATTACCGAGTTACGAGTTGGGTTGAGTTTGAGTTACAGATGAGTTAATTAACCATATTCAGATCGGCCTTTTTTGGGCCTTTTCCGAGACCGGGGTGGGAGGATCCGTTACTCCAAAAGTATTGAACTACGATAATGAAACTTGGAGGATATGTAGTAATGTTTATTTTTACGTATGATTTCTGAACAGCCACCATCTTAATTTCTTGATTTTTCCAAAACATCAGACAACTACCATAAATGACTTAAAAGTTAAAAAAAACAATAAAGAATGCTAAAATGATAAAAAAAAAGGTAAAAGGTTTTGCCAGAACGTTAGAAGCCGCCCAGAAACGTTAAAAACACTGGAAAAGACAACAGATGAAGTGGTCACACTTTAATTTATATTTAATATTTACAACGTTTCGTAAGAAAAATGAAAAATTTATTTTCGATCGAATTTCAAATCCATACAAACTCTATGTAGCGCTTTGGTGACCTGTAATTTATCCCGGGTGGAGAGCGTTATCCACCCTTTGAATAATCAGGCACTGGATGCGTTCTCGATATATACTGCGTCAGTGTGAATCGTGATTTCGTTTCTAATCCCTTTTTCAGTTCATTTTGTGAGAGCTTACCAGTCGTGCAAAGTGTACGTAGGTAGCTAAATTCGCACGTTCAATCGATCTAGAACGATTTCAACGTGCAATGCAATAAGTTACTGTTACAAGGAGTGAACGGAGGGTGAGGACATGGAATGAGGACAAATACAATGCAATTCTCTAAAATGCAAAATATCACTTTGGCAGCCATGAAATGTGAAATGGCCTGCTTGTTTTCCATAAAAAGGTGATCCGAACCTTTAATTTATCTTTTTTTTAGTAAAAGAATATACTGAAAACGGTAACTCAAAAACCTCAACTCAAACTCAACTCAACCCCTAACTCAGTCAGTCATTATCCTATCTCATTCAGCAACATGTTACCACTACGAAACCAATTTTTAAAAAAACTAAAAACGCTGACTTTTAAGGTAACAAAGATAACTTACCTATCTGTTTTATGCTTACTATCTTGTTATCAGCTGGAGTGAGTCCATTGTTAGCATTGCACTTGTAATCACCAAAATCTTGATCCACGTTCATCTTCACATTCACTGTGTACTCTGTAGCTGTGTTACTACTTATTTGACTTCCATCAGGTTTGTACCAGGTGAGTGTTGGTGTAGGAACACCATCTGAAACACACTTCAACGTCACCGTCTGACCAATCCAAGACTTAACAGCTGACGTGATGGCTTGTTGTATTGTAGGCGGGTCTGACAAAACAAATAAAAAGAAACGAGGGCCATGGATTGTGGCCACAAGAATATGCTCACACTCACCATTCACCTGCAGCAAGTCTAGTTACTTATAATAAAAACGAAACGTTCCGCTTTGTTCAGATTCAGATCCAGGGGCAGTATCTCGAAAAGAGTATTCACGCTATGAAAATGAAACGTGTTAATAATGACGTCATATCATGTCAAAATTACGTCATACATGTAAAAAGTCCGCCATCTTAGATCTGCCATCATAGATTTCAAAATTGTTCAGAAATGTAAGAAAATCTCCAAATTTGATTGAGAAAAATCGACAAAATGAAAACTGTAAAGAAAATCTCACGAAAACTGAAAATTAAGCTGAACAAACACAAATTTGGGTAAAACGACTTGTATCTCAAAAAGTATAAAAGCTATGAAAATGAAACTTAATATAATGGTGTGTAAAGCATTCCAACATGTTTATTTTAGTGACGGTGGGCGTCAATTATGTTTGGCTACAATTGATCAAATGCTCTTTAAGTAAGATAAATTTAAAATCAGCGAGGGCTCTTTCTCTCACACTCCTATATTAAATTACCAAATTAAATGCACGATTCAGTGTTACACATGCTGAGTGATCATTAAATAAATATGGCTTACATAATATATACGTTAAATTGTTCTAGAAAACAGTTTCGACAACTTTTCTCACAGACTAGTAAGTCGCACAAGTACACCTTGTGCACCTATTTTCCATTTGAAACTTCCACGCATCACTGTTTTGTAATTGGTGAAGTATCAGTTAAAACATCATTATATCAGACTAGCTAGATAACACATGCATGTCCAAGTAACCCTAATACAGGCAGGTACCACAATTTATGGCAAAATACAAATAATGAGCAGAAACATTGATAGCGAATAAATCATTGTAAATCAAATGTTAAAATCAACATACATTTTGTATCATAATTCATTGTTGAATACATGTATTTTCTACATTTGATACATTGATATATAAATTGTTACAGCAGCTAATATAACTCTATGGCAGAATAGGATGCATATAGAGGATATTACACGATGGCTTGCGGATATATGAATTTTATTTTATTTTTATTATATTTTTATTTTTATTTTATAGAGTAAAATAAAATTCATATATTCAAGCCACCGTGTAATTTTATTTTTATTGTATAGACATAAAAAGCAATAACAAATTCAAATAAAAAAACATCCGTGCAAAAGCGGGAGATGACGTCATCGATATTCTCACTAGTGAGAATAAGGAAAATACGCCACTAGGGTCCCGGATATAGTTTCGTATGAATTTTACGAGTGGTCTCACTATTTTCCGGTAAACACTCGTGTCTATATAATAAATACTTACATTGCACACTAACATGAGCTGTCGCTGATTTTGCTTGTCCAACTCCATTGTTTGCAGTACACACATACATTCCAGCATCATTTCTGTTACTTCTTTGAGTGTTCGGTGCTTTTATCACAGGGTTGCCTTGTCTATGTTTTGTCCATGTTATAGAAGGTGCAGGAAAACCTGACGCATCACAACTCACAACAATGCGATTGTTTTCATTTACTGTTACGTTTTGTGGTATTGCGGTAAACTGGACAGGAACTAAACAGGAGAAGAGTCAAATGAAATAAATTAGCTTCCGTAACACAGCTGATGTGTCTTTAAACTTAAGATTTGTTTATCGTTTGTCAACCTAAGTATCAAAACACGATCCCTGTAGGTGCAGAAAATGCCCGCGCACATTGGTGTTTTTTTAGTTTAATTTTCAGCTTTTTTTAGTTTTTGTTATGAAGAGCAGCTCCTCCAAAAACTTTACAGTTTTTTTCATCCTTATATTTTTTTTCGATTTTTTCAAATCAAATTTGGAGATTTTCTGACATTTCTGAAAAATCTTGAAATCCAAGATGGCGTATCCAAGATCTATGACGTCATTTGTTGCGTGTATGACGTCATGATTGACACGTGACTGCCACTAAAATCAATAAATATTTTATTTTAGTGACAGTCACGTGTCAATCATGATGTCATTTCTATAGCGTTAATACTTTTCGAGATACATAGAGGGGGCAGTTTCTGGCCCCCTCCCCCCAAGGCTCTCAAACAAAATAGCACAGCCATCTGTCTTACTCACCATTTACATGAAGTGTCACAGAGGCCTCTGGTCCATCTCCAACATCATTGTGTGGTATACATTTGTACTTGCCATAGTGCTGAGATCGCTGTACATTGTTGATGGTGTATTGATTGTCACTGGCTGCTTTGACAAGACTGTCATTCAAGTAGAAACTGTACTGTGATACTTGTGGATTAGCTGCCGTGACGTGACATGCCAATGTCACCGAGTCTCCTTGAGTGACGGTATTTTGAGCTGCACAAGTGTTTATTTTTGTACCTTCAGGTTTATCTAGTGATATCAATCAATGGTTAATCTTTAAACGTTAGAGTACAAACATTATCAAGAAGCACAAAAACGTATCAAATAACGTTCCTATTTTAAAGTGAACTTATGAGAACGATTAATTTGACATTATTTGTCCGTTCGGCCTGCATTTCTTACCTGTACTTTAGCTTATATTTATTTGTTTCGTTTTGGAAATAAGTATTGTGTAAGTATTGGGGGAGGAGAGATTGCGTGACGAGGCCAAAGAAAGTCTGCGTAGAAGGCTATTATCCGACCACATATGTCGGATAATAGCACTTATAATATACTCACCACAGGATATCGTAATTTTGGACAATCTGATTGGTTCCCTACTCAAGGCATATGAGGCAATGTACCATTACTACCTTATTTGGGAATCCCGCTAATTACGATAAATATCCCATTTTTCCTCAGTTTTTTCCTTCCGTTTTTCCCCAGTAATTTTTAATTGCAATATCCTGTGGTGAGTAGATTATAAAACAATTATTCCACTCAATCTCGTCGTACACTGAACTCATAGCCAACTCGGCTACGTCTCGTTGGCTATGAGTTAATGTACGACTCGATTTCGTGGAATAATTGTTAAATATGTCGGATAATATAATCATGCGCCCATCACAATTACATTTGTGAGTGAAGTAGACCCCTTTCAAAGAAAGACATATTAAGAGAATTCAGTTCTACTGTGCCATTTCACATTATGCACCATCTTTACAATTTGCTTGTAGAATACTTGTCTGTTTGTGTGTTTCTACTTCTACGTTTCTGACTTTTTGTGATAGATGGGAAGAAGAGCAATTAGCCTGTAGCTCATCAATGTCAGATCTGTAGCACGTAATGACCAATAACATGATTACCCTTCACATGAGATGTAGAGTCCATTGTAGGTTACATCTTAACGGGCCAACTAGCATTTTTTCAGGCTAAAATCCCAGATCACTGAATCAAAACCAAAATAAGGGGCCACAAAAAGGAGGAAACATAAAAAAGTACACATTGGGCCCAGTTAATTTACATAAAATGAATTTATTATATGGCAAACTGGTCCATGATGAAAAGAAGCATTCTGGTTGGTTACCTGAGCGGTCCGAATTTTGCAATACGGACCGCTAAGATGGACCGCTAACGAACTAATTTCTCCGAATTCCTTTTATAAAACATTGAACAAAAGAACTGTTTTTATTTCTATTACCGGAGTAAAAACATTTTCCTCATGTCTGACGGACAATTTTGGTTAAACTTTTCGCAAAGTGGCCTGAAAAATGCAAGAGTATGCTTAGCTTTGGCGCGCGCGCATTAGCCGAGAATGATTGCATTAATTTATTAGCAATTTAAACAAAAATCCATTATAATAAAAACTTTATTGAACTAGCTTGTTGTTGCAAGTTTATGGACCGCACCGAAGGCGAGGTCCATAAACTTGCAAAAAAGGAACTTTGGCCACGTTTGTCGACCTTGACTGTTTGCAACCAGGCGCGCGCAAGTATTTTTCAAAGTGATGGGCGATAACAAGTGCAGCTGTTTAAGAATAAGTTACACTTCCTTTCAGTTTTGCTTTTTGTTTTCCAAGCATTAATGAATGTGCATGTCACCTCGCAATATTTGGTTCTTCAGTTTGGGTTGGTTGTAAGACTTGTAAACTTCACAATTCACTAATTTGGGTTTTATCATTTTTTTTTAGCTTTGTATGCACTAAGACAAGGAACAGCATGACAGAGAGCGTTTGAGCAGCTATTGTAATTAGGCAAGGTACATTATGTTGATACAAACGCGGTGTTCCATTCATTCTTGCTAAACACTCTCCTTTAGCAGTACACAATGCATTTTTTAAGTAAAACCCCCACAACACCCTTAATCGAACCCTAGCACACATTATCAATGTGTAGCACTTGCGCAATATAAAAACTGACAGTAGTCAACACAGCAAGACTGTTAATAAGCAGTATGATGCCAAGGATAAATTTCAGCAATTCAAACATACAATGTATTACTTACAATGAACCACAAGTGTTATGTAATTGACATCATTTCCAACTGAATTGCTGGCTCTACAAGTATACTGTCCATCATCTGCTCTCTTTATACTATTGAATGTCAAAAACGCTGTTTTCTTTCCTGAACTTTTCATTATTCCATTTTTCATCCATTTTACATCCGGGTCTGGTATTCCTGATGCTGTACAGCTGATATGCACTGGAGATCCCTCAATGTAACTTGCTGGTACTGATGACAGGCGCATATGTGGTGACTCTGTACAAAACATCAGTACAATAGTGTAAAGTTGCTTATTATAATGCACGTACGTACAGTCAACTATCTCTAAAGCGAACATCCTCGGGACCAGCTCTTGCTGTCCGCCTTAGAGAGATGTTCGCCTTATAAAGAGTTAATCTAACTTGACTCTGTAGAAACCCGTGACGTCAGAATGAACTGAAACGAGATCTTTATTAAGGCAAGTTACAGTTAGTTACAATTGAATTGAATCGAGAAGTATTTTTTACCGGAATTTTGCTAAAAAGTGTGAGAGGTGTCCGCCTTAAAGAGAGTTTAGTTACAGACAAACAAGTGAAATTCGGCCGGGACCAGCCATCCATCCTTAGGGAGGTGTCCGCTTTACAGTGGTGTCCGCATATAGAGAGTTGACTGTATGTCACTTACACTAAACTGACCTTAGTAAAACGTACAAGTACAAGACATTTCGGCTGAAAATCGTCTTCATCAGTCGACAGTGTCAATTTGTTTAAACTCCGAATATCACACTTGATTATCCTTTGATAGTAACCCATTTCTGTTAGACATTTTATGATTATGACAATCTATATCGTTCCGCCACAGCTGTAAAATGTCAGATTTTTTCATACATGTACAGCCGTCGTGTCTGTTTGCGAAAATCTGATTGGTCGAGAAAATTGGCTTATAACGCTATAAATAAGAGGTTAATAAGGCGGGAATACTAAGCTAAGTAACATTTGCTATGCCGGCAAATAAACATGGCGGCTGGTTTTTTAATGAAATTTTCAAAGACAATTGACTCCAAGTAGTCCGATATATTCAACGGATTGGGAATTTAAGGAAATAACTTGCAAGGCCTTTTTTAATCAAACATGTTTTCAAGAAATGGTTTAAAAGGCATTTAAATATCGTATAAAGTCACTGATCAATTAAACGTACCTGATTAATGATAGCCTGAGAGCAGGCTCTCTTTTGGGATTCAAGCGATGAGCGTGAAGCGCAATCGTAATGCTCGAGCGCGGAGCACGAGGGAGTGGGGCGATCGCGCGAATCCCAAAAGATCCCAATGTAGATTAATGGCGTTTTTGTAGTGTTTCTTTTAAGCTTTTTTCTTCTCAACTGATACTGTAGTTGATTCTGAAATAATATAACTACGGTCTACATGTATGTTGGCGAGCACTTGCAAATTATGTTTTTCCATGTTTTATACTAAAACAAGATTTCGACTTAGGCTCAATGTCGACACGGCAAAATATTTGGTAAGCATATGAACCTAATGAAGGCATTTGATTGTAGAATGATATAAGCGTATAGTATAATGTGCAAGCTGATTTTAATCATTTTTAACATGATGGTTTCAGTGATCCCCATCATGAGGATGTTGCGCCTATGAAATAAAAAATACCTTGAAGACCTTAGAGCTTTCAAATGTATGGGACTCATACATTTGAGTATTTATAACTTTAAGGTTATTTCGGGTAGCCAGTCAGTACCCCTATTATTTTTTGTATTCAAAATTGTAAACTACTTATATTAGACTCTGGGTTAAAATAAAGGTTGTTGTTGTTGTTGTTGTTGTTGTACGTACTCACCACCGACAACCAATTGCACAGGGTCAAATGCAGGGTCGTCAAAAATGTGTTCTGGGTCTATCTTGCAGCCAAAATAAATTTCATCATCTTTTGTTATGGAGCTAAGAGTGAAGATAGCCTGGCCAGAGGATGAGTCACCACTACGACTTCCACTCACACGTCCATTGTATGCTGGGGGGCCTGACAGTGTAATTGAGCCACTTCTGCTTAGTGATACTAGTCTTCCATTATAAGCAATGCCACTTGCTCCAACTCTCTTCAGTCCCCAGGTAACTGTATCAACATCACCAGAGAAGCTCCAGGTAAAGTTAACAGACGAGCCAACCAATCCTGTCACGGTCTGTCCTTGATAATTTGAAGTGAATACAATCGCACCTGCTATAAAACAAAAGTATCGTAACTAAAAGTATAATTGTTTTAATAACGTGGCATTTTCTTATGTTATTCGCCAACCAATGTCAGTTCTTGTAACATTAACTTCGACAACTTACGAGTTGAACTTCGCATTTCTACCAAGATTAATACTTACAAAAATGTTAATATGTTTACCTGCATGTCTGAAATCATCACGTGATTCGCACCTTAATTTCCCGGTATCTATATTTATTAAAAACTAGATCTCGGTTATTGAATTTCTAGCTTTTTGATTAGTTAAACGATTCCAGATACCATATTAGGCGTCACTCCCCAAAAATCCATATTAAAGTACACCTCACTGCTCAACTTACATGCCAATTAAGTTGAATATACGAAGGTTAATTTAATCATTGCCTAGACGACTTACGATTATTTATATTAGTTTTTATAATAAAATTCATTAAAAATATATATATTAATAATAGCAATTGGGGAAACGCATCAAAAGTATCGCATAACTTAGAATTTCCCTTATATATCTGTAAACGGGGCAGTTGTCAAGTGTGTGTATAAGAGACTCAAAATCATTGATACGTTTAAATAAATATTTCTAAATATGCCTTTTTGGCTTAAATGACAGTTACATATTTGGGAAGAAACTTTTTTTCTACTAGTGATGCAGGGGAAGGTTTCGTTGTTGCCGGGTTACTGGCGGGTCCTTTATTCTTTTCCTCTTCTCCTCTGAGTAATGGCACTCTCTCTTTTCACTCTCTCCGGTCCTTTTGATTTCAAGCTTCAAGATCTGCAGTTTGCTGCCTGCCGTTTGAATGGCCTAAAGTTGGAGTATTGCTTCTATTCCTGCTGTGATTTACTGTTCTATTGTGTTTTGGTTTCACTGACGAAGAGTCACACACACGAAACAAAAGAGAAACTTAGTAATTGTTTTGCTTGTTCGGCTTCATCTTATCCCGGGTGTCACGAACCATTGTTTCAATGATAAAGTAACACAACAGCAGTGACACTGACGACACATGCACGCTTGGTCAAGCTTCCTTCCATTTACATCCTGTTCATTATTGAAAACGTCGCCCGTATTTTGAACAGTATCTCAGTTACCCTTACAATTACTGTAAATCTCTGGTAGAAAATGAATTGGTCTAAATCGGAAATAGATGCCACTGGATGTATTTAATTTGTTGATGTAAATTAAAGTCTAGTCGGTTTATGTAAATGTATGGTACATGTAACTAAACAAAGAAACGTTCATTGTCAGCCCCAACAAGGAAGTTATACTGTTTTATTACGATACGAAACCTGTAACAGTGATATTCCACATTGCATGTTGCTGTGGTGCTTTGTTTTGATTTGACTACATCAAACTTTCAGGAAAGCACAATAAAGACCCAACGTCAAACGTCGAACCTGTCACCAGTTGTACCCAAAACGCTTGAAGACTTTGAAATCGGTTCCACATTCGATTTACTTGTTTACAAATCGTATTTGGTTATGAAAAAATTGCTCAAACCTGATACACGTGTCACGATTTAAAAAACGCGACAAAGTAATCCATGCATTGATTTCTTACTGTTCATGAAAGGTTCTTGAGTGAAGCGACGTACATAAATGATACATACCTGCATACGGAAGTAACAGCACTGCAAGCAAAATACAGTAGTCTGTAGGCATTCGTACTGAGTTCACAACTGAATACATTAGATCGACTTTGAAAATCCAGTGGCAAAGGTCTTTCGCAATTCTAAAATATCCAAGAACGGCAGAGAGGCAGAGTTTGTGATCAATAAACTATGATTATAAGGTCAAGATAATTATATTTCTGTTTAGCAGTCGTATTCAGCGTTGCATTGAAACGTCACGTGACCAACTTTTGTTTAGTCACGCTAGTTCTACGGATTCTTGCCAATAAAGTTATATGACTGTGATCATCCCATGTTGATTTCAGGCACAAACAACTAGGAATAAATAACAAAAAGCTTAAAAAGCTTACACCTGGGTCTTGAATGCCATTACTTTTAATGTCTTGCTCTAAAAACACGACTGTCAGTTACTGAGCTGTCAAGCGAAGTAACGTAACGAGGTAACATAATTTTAATGTCTGTGGTTTGGGTGATTTTAATTTGTCACATAGTCGTGAACACGTTTATTCGTGACACATGCAAACTCATAGCAAAAATTTAAATTCGACACAGACGAAAAACTCTGAAAACGCATGACACATAGTTCGTCTCACAGACGTGAAAACCAAAATCCGTCACACAGAGTCCGTACAAGGACGTAAAAACTAAAACTCGTCACACAGACGTGAAAACTGAACATTTTGTCACACAAACTGAAAAACTAAAAGATTGTCACACAGACTGAAATTGTCACACACTGAAAAACTAAAAGTTCGTCACACAGACTGAATTAGTCACACAGACTGAAAACTAAAAGTTTGCCGTCACACAGACTGAAATCTGAGGTTTGTCACACATATTGAAATTATCGCAGAGACTGAAAACTGAAAGTTTTTGCATGTCACATATACTGAAACGTCACACAGACTGAAAACTGACAGTCTGTCACGCAGTTAAACGCCACCCAAAACGAGACCTTGAAATATACAAATCATGAGGAAGAATGGGAAGAGGAAAACCTGAACCATGCCGGCAGCCGCATGGACAGCATTTTGCCGTTGTTGTCCACGTTGCTTTCCACAGCAACGTCTAGTGCTTGGAAATTTCCACAGCAACGCCTATAGTACTTGGAAATTGTTGGAAGTTGAAATTCAAATTTGATCTGGAAACAGTGGACGAGAAGGGTCACTTCGTGGGTTTCCACCGAAAATCCCATTTATTATTTTTAAAAGTCACCCCTTTAGACGAAGCAGTATATGACTGGTTTACATCAAGAACCCTATCATGGGCTAACAGATGCATGAGAATAATAATAACTAGAATTACAGCGAGTAAGTGAACGTTTGTGTACGAGGGCCCCAGTGAGAATATTAAATTTGTGTTCCATTCTGACTAAAAGTGAACACGAATTGTATTTATCATTAGAAAAAGAGCACCGTTTTCGGAGAATTACACACAAGTTCGACCCAAAGACCCAAGTTCGTAAAACGTATATAATCAAAATAACTACAGCAAATTTAATATACCAAGCTGACATTATTCGGAAATAAGACTTGAAAATGCTGCGTTACACAAACAGCACTCTGCCCCAGCTCTCATCCTACAGGTTTGGCCGAGTGACTCTACCGAGTCATTTAGTCTCCAAGACAAATCAAAGGGACACTTAATGACCTTCATTCGTGTCACACTATTGCGCACTGGAGGACGAATGTGATGCAAGCAAATAGCTGTTTTTAAGGACCAGTTCAGATGACGTCTAGTTGGGAGATAATATATTCCGTATTGGGCGGAGTCGCGTAGTTGTATCACGACTCAAACATTTTGTTTTTTTGGTTTTGAAGAAAGTCGGATAATCGTGTCACATGACTCACACGTGACGCGAGGTAAAAACGAAAACCAACATGAAGACCTGGACCAAATGGGGGAAGGGGAGGCCCAGATGATAAATCCATTGCCCCTGACGATGTCGCACAGGCTGTGTGTAAACGCGAGTAATCAACCACAGATTACAGTAGATGAACTACTGATACTCCTGGGTTCAAACTATTTACTAAATGATGTCACTTTCTGCCGATTTCATTGTTTGTTTGTTTGTTTCCCTGGTGTGTAATCGTGAGGTGGACGACGATCCATTTACCTCTACTTTGATCGAGGTTTTGTTCAAAACCTTTCATCAATTCGTGGGGCAAAAATAAAATACATAGGAGATTCACTTTTTGAACGTTATAATTTCTGCATCTTAAAAACAACCTGAATTGGCGGGAAGCGTAAATGGACGGAATGACGTCACGATTATGCTGCCAGGTTGCGGCCGCCTTAGTCGAGTTTTTCGACACTTTGAAGGCAAATATCGCGAGGTTATGATGCTCTTTGGAACTTGAAACTATGGTCAGTAATTTATCTTCGTATTTAATTTTTAATGGTAGTGAGAAGAAAAAAGCGCTTTCTGGAGTGACCTTCTCCTTTAATAATTAATGGGTCTGTAGTTAGGGAATTAATCAGTAATCTGCGACATGAGAGGACGGAAGGGGCTTCGACCGTAAGTACCTGGATTAGTCAGGAGATTAAACTTGCGGTTACTGAAAGTGTTATAATCCGTCGATACTCTTCTAGTCATGTTGTCATCACAGGCAGTGACTTGTAATACGGATCAATTTCCATTTCTGGTAGCAGAATAAATTATATTGTTATATAGCTGGAGTTTCGTTGGACCTAACGCGCGCTCTCATTGGTTGGTTTTTGGTCACGTGGTATAGGCTAAAATCAAATGTTGCCCGCGCGGGCAACAATACAAAACTCATACTTTCCCAAAGTATAACTTTTCGACAGACGGTCGTGGTTACATCGTGACAAAAGGCGGTGTGATGTTTTTGGCGACCCGCGTCACTGGTTGGAAAAGCGCGGGAAAAATCCGATTGTACTGTGTATGGAGCCGTCGGTAAAGAAGCATTTTTCAAACCTTTCAGCTGAAGAAATTAGCCGTACGGTTGCCGAGAAAGATTCTAAATATACTTAAAAGGTAAACGTTTGCCTCTGTCTTGACCAAGCGGTAAATCATTAGAGTATTTTTTAGCTTCAGTGGCTTGAATCAGATTTGTTTGTTCGCTTCAGTGTGTATTTATTAAAAACCTTTGGCGTGTTTTGCTCATGAACTCAAATTGTCTTCTCAGTCTTGCTTGTTGCTATATAACAAAACACTTAATGACTGATCCCTCGGGAAACAGTTAGTTTTGTTTTCCCTCGAATCTCGATGTTTCCCTCGACTTCGTTTCGGGAAACATCGAGATTCGAGGGAAAACAAAACTAACTGTTTCCCGAGGGAACAGTCATTAAGTGTATAATATTTCGCGGCGAACTCACTTGGCGGCAAATAAGGAGTTTTACCAGACAGAAATTTATATGATGGGCTGTTAACATTTCGGACTCGGAAATGGGATTTTTCGCTTACTTTAAGTTAGAATATGGTTTTCTCCGTCGATCTACATAAGGGCCGTGTTCCAGTGAAGTGGAAATAGAGAACCGCAGCGACTTGTGCCGTCCGTCGATCCAGGATCCGATCAAGGAAGAAACGGTTTCTAAATCGGGTAGTATGTACTTGCACGCGACAAATGATGCCGCGTTTTGTCGTCGGTAAAAAGGGTCAGTTTTGTTTTGTAGTGCAAAAGCAAGCCGGCATTCAATCTCGCAAGCAATTCATTGAATTGTTGTGTTTCAGTCCAGTCATTGGTTTTACTGTCGACAACAAATGCAAACGCAACCCGCGCGCGTAATGTCCGGGTTTTCACATCGTGGATCATTCATTGCTAAAGATAACGATGGAGAGTGGAGGATACCAGGTAAGTCCGTTCCGTACTTTATAAGATATGCAATTAATCCCTAAGCATTTACAAAATGAAACGCGCATGCAGTGAGGTCCAGTCACTATGGAAAATATATGCGAGTTTCGATTGATCTACTGCATGCTACAACTCTTTATTATATATATTTTTTATACATTTCCTATAAAGTATATAGGTGCATTGAAAACATAGTGTTCCTGGTGGTGAAATTAGACTTCAAATTAACTCGACAAATATATATTATTCTCCGCATTAGTTTTAACTAGTTAAGTCGCTAGAACCATAGCCTTCTCTCTACGGAATAATGAATGGGAAGATAAACAGAAAAGCAGTCTTAGCAAAAAAAATTCTCACTCTGTGACAAGGGCAACCAATCCTGCTCTTAAGATGGCACATCTTTTATTAGCAGGGCTGCCAAGATGACACATATTTTGCCAGTTCGTGTATGCCCTTTTCACAAGAAATAAACGTGCCCGCTCAGTTCGTGAAAAACAACAACAAAATAATTATGTCGCATCAACAAAGAGAGAAGGCTTTGGTAAGAAACATATGCATGCATGTATTATAAAAAAAGTTAATGAGCTAGTTAACCAGAAGTTTTAACTTAAAAGTCACAAGAACCACAGCCTTCTCACAGGAATAATGATTGAGAAGAGAAACAAAACAAAAAAAATAATTGAAATTCAGTCTTGGCATATGTATTTTTCTCACTCTGTGACAAGGGCAACCAATCCTGCTATACTCTCTGGGGAACCCGCATATAATGCCTCTATATTCCTGATTAGATATATTCGACATGCAGTATGTGGTCCGTTGGGATGTGTTACGTAGCCTTATACCCCGTGTTCAGTATTTCAGTCCACACCTCACGCCATAACTCGCTCAGTCTTTTCGACAGGACGACCGTCACTTTGCTTCGTTTGTTTCTGCTGAAATTCATCGCTGCCCTCTCTACCAAGTTTCATGACAATGCAAGTTACCGTTACCATTGATAATGCTTTACTTCTAGAAGTTATTGCTGTCCCAACTGCTCCTGTTTAAGCTGCTCAAGGAGACCAACCTGCTCCGGCACAGTACAATGCTTTGACTTTCGAGAATCCATTCTGCGGTCGAGCGCAGGCCGTCCTTCTTCCGTCAGATCAAGAACAGGTTGTCTCTAGCGGGTAACTAGTTTGTTCAAAATTTCACTGTCTTGTTTTTGTCCGTATTATTGCTTTTGCGAGTTTTGCCTCGCCGAGTTTTGTTTCTCGCGAGTCAGTTGTATCGCCGAGTTTAGTTGTTGAATGGCAGAGCTTGGCTCGCCGAGTTCACTGAGCTGTTATTGCGAGTTTGTCTCGCGAGTTTTAGTTGGTACCTGCGAGTGTGTCTCGCCGAGTTTAGTTGTTGAATGGCAGAGCTTGGCTCGCCGAGTTCACTGAGCTGTTATTGCGAGTTTGTCTCGCGAGTTTTAGTTGGTACCTGCGAGTGTGTCTCGCCGAAGTTTAGTTGTTGAATGGCAGAGCTTGGCTCGCCGAGTTCACTGAGCTGTTATTGCGAGTTTGTCTCGTGAGTTTTAGTTGGTACCTGCGAGTGTGTCTCGCCGAGTTTAGTTGTTGAATGGCAGAGCTTGGCTCGCCGAGTTCACTGAGCTGTTATTGCGAGTTTGTCTCGCGAGTTTTAGTTGGTACCTGCGAGTGTGTATCGCCGAAGTTTAGTTGTTGAATGGCAGAGCTTGGCTCGCCGAGTTCACTGAACTGTTATTGCGAGTTTGTCTCGCCGAGTTTTAGTTGGTACCTGCGAGTTTGTCTCGCCGAATTTAGTTGTTGAATGGCAGAGTTTGTCTCGCCGAGTTCACTGAGCTGTTTATATTGCGGGTTTGTCTCGCCCGAGTATTTAATAGTTGTTATTGCGAGTTGTCTCGCCAAGTTTAGTTGAATTATTGCGTGTTTCTCACGCCGAGTACAGTTCTTATTTTGTGTTTGTTACGCGTAGTTCAGTTGTTTATATTGCGAGTTTTGTCTCGCCGAGTTCACTTGTTATTGCGTATTTGTCTCGCTGAATTTAGTTCTTATTGCGTGCTTGTCACGCCGAGTTCTCCGAGTTGTTTTATTGCATGCGAGTTTTGTCTCGCCGAGTTCAGTTGTTATTGCGAGTTTTGTCGCGCCGAGTTGCACGGTTGTTATTGCGAGTTTTGTCTCGCCGAGTTTAGTTGTTATTGCGAGTTTTGTCTCGCCGAGTTTAGTTGTTACTGCTAGTTTTGTCTCGCCGAGTTTAGTTGTTATTGCGAGTTTTGCCGTATCGCCGAGTTTCACGGTTGTTATTGCGAGTTTTGTCTCGCCGAGTTTAGTGTTATTGCGAGTTTTGTCGCGCCGAGTTTACTAGTTGTTATTGCGTGTTTTGTCTCGCCGAGTTTACTAGTTGTTATTGCGAGTTTTGTCTCGCCGAGTTTAGTTGTTATTGCGTGTTTCGTCTCGCCGAGTTTAGTGTTATTGCGAGTTTTGTCGCGCCGAGTTTACTAGTTGTTATTGCGTGTTTTGTCTCGCCGAGTTTACTAGTTGTTATTGCGAGTTTTGTCTCGCCGAGTTTAGTGTTATTGCGAGTTTTGTCGCGCCGAGTTTACTAGTTGTTATTGCGTGTTTTGTCTCGCCGAGTTTAGTTGTTATTGCGTGTTTGGTCGTGCCGAGTTTACTAGTTGTTATTGCGTGTTTTGTCGCGCCGAGTTTACTAGTTGTTATTGCGTGTTTTGTCTCGCCGAGTTTAGTTGTTATTGCGAGTTTTGTCTCGCCGAGTTTAGTTGTTATTGCGAGTTTTGTCGCGCCGAGTTTACTAGTACTTATTGCGAGTTTTGTCTCGCCGAGTTTAGTTGTTATTGCGAGTTTTGTCTCGCCGAGTTTAGTGTTATTGCGAGTTTTGTCGCGCCGAGTTTACTAGTTGTTATTGCGTGTTTTGTCTCGCCGAGTTTACTAGTTGTTATTGCGAGTTTTGTCTCGCCGAGTTTAGTTGTTATTGCGTGTTTTGTCGCGGCGAGTTTACTAGTTGTTATTGCGAGTTTTGTCTCGCCGAGTTTAGTGTTATTGCGAGTTTTGTCGCGCCGAGTTTACTAGTTGTTATTGCTTGTTTTGTCTCGCCGAGTTTAGTGTTATTGCGTGTTTGGTCGTGCCGAGTTTACTAGTTGTTATTGCGTGTTTTGTCTCGCCGAGTTTAGTTGTTATTGCGAGTTTTGTCGCGCCGAGTTTACTAGTACTTATTGCGAGTTTTGTCTCGCCGAGTTTAGTTGTTATTGCGAGTTTTGTCTCGCCGAGTTTAGTGTTATTGCGAGTTTTGTCGCGCCGAGTTTACTAGTTGTTATTGCGTGTTTTGTCTCGCCGAGTTTACTAGTTGTTATTGCGAGTTTTGTCTCGCCGAGTTTAGTTGTTATTGCGTGTTTTGTCGCGCCGAGTTTACTAGTTGTTATTGCGAGTTTTGTCTCGCCGAGTTTAGTGTTATTGCGAGTTTTGTCTCGCCGAGTTTACTAGTTGTTATTGCGAGTTTTGTCTCGCCGAGTTTAGTTGTTATTGCGTGTTTCGTCTCGCCGAGTTTAGTGTTATTGCGAGTTTTGTCGCGCCGAGTTTACTAGTTGTTATTGCGTGTTTTGTCTCGCCGAGTTTACTAGTTGTTATTGCGAGTTTTGTCTCGCCGAGTTTAGTGTTATTGCGAGTTTTGTCGCGCCGAGTTTACTAGTTGTTATTGCGTGTTTTGTCTCGCCGAGTTTAGTTGTTATTGCGTGTTTGGTCGTGCCGAGTTTACTAGTTGTTATTGCGTGTTTTGTCGCGCCGAGTTTACTAGTTGTTATTGCGTGTTTTGTCTCGCCGAGTTTAGTTGTTATTGCGAGTTTTGTCTCGCCGAGTTTAGTTGTTATTGCGAGTTTTGTCGCGCCGAGTTTACTAGTACTTATTGCGAGTTTTGTCTCGCCGAGTTTAGTTGTTATTGCGAGTTTTGTCTCGCCGAGTTTAGTGTTATTGCGAGTTTTGTCGCGCCGAGTTTACTAGTTGTTATTGCGTGTTTTGTCTCGCCGAGTTTACTAGTTGTTATTGCGAGTTTTGTCTCGCCGAGTTTAGTTGTTATTGCGTGTTTTGTCGCGGCGAGTTTACTAGTTGTTATTGCGAGTTTTGTCTCGCCGAGTTTAGTGTTATTGCGAGTTTTGTCGCGCCGAGTTTACTAGTTGTTATTGCTTGTTTTGTCTCGCCGAGTTTAGTGTTATTGCGTGTTTGGTCGTGCCGAGTTTACTAGTTGTTATTGCGTGTTTTGTCTCGCCGAGTTTAGTTGTTATTGCGAGTTTTGTCGCGCCGAGTTTACTAGTACTTATTGCGAGTTTTGTCTCGCCGAGTTTAGTTGTTATTGCGAGTTTTGTCTCGCCGAGTTTAGTGTTATTGCGAGTTTTGTCGCGCCGAGTTTACTAGTTGTTATTGCGTGTTTTGTCTCGCCGAGTTTACTAGTTGTTATTGCGAGTTTTGTCTCGCCGAGTTTAGTTGTTATTGCGTGTTTTGTCGCGCCGAGTTTACTAGTTGTTATTGCGAGTTTTTGTCTCGCCGAGTTTAGTGTTATTGCGAGTTTTGTCGCGCCGAGTTTACTAGTTGTTATTGCGTGTTTTGTCTCGCCGAGTTTAGTGTTATTGCGTGTTTTGTCGCGCCGAGTTTACTAGTTGTTATTGCGAGTTTTGTCTCGCCGAGTTTAGTTGTTATTGCGTGTTTTGTCGCGCCGAGTTTACTAGTTGTTATTGCGAGTTTTGTCTCGCCGAGTTTAGTGTTATTGCGAGTTTTGTCGCGCCGAGTTTACTAGTTGTTATTGCGTGTTTTGTCTCGCCGAGTTTAGTGTTATTGCGTGTTTGGTCGTGCCGAGTTTACTAGTTGTTATTGCGTGTTTTGTCTCGCCGAGTTTAGTTGTTATTGCGTGTTTTGTCGCGCCGAGTTTACTAGTTGTTATTGCGAGTTTTGTCTCGCCGAGTTTAGTTATTGCGTGTTTTGTCGCGCCGAGTTTACTAGTTGTTATTGCGTGTTTTGTCTCGCCGAGTTTACTAGTTGTTATTGCGAGTTTTGTCTCGCCGAGTTTAGTTGTTATTGCGTGTTTTGTCGCGCCGAGTTTACTAGTTGTTATTGCGAGTTTTGTCTCGCCGAGTTTAGTGTTATTGCGAGTTTTGTCGCGCCGAGTTTACTAGTTGTTATTGCGTGTTTTGTCTCGCCGAGTTTAGTGTTATTGCGTGTTTGGTCGTGCCGAGTTTACTAGTTGTTATTGCGTGTTTTGTCTCGCCGAGTTTAGTTGTTATTGCGTGTTTTGTCGCGCCGAGTTTACTAGTTGTTATTGCGAGTTTTGTCTCGCCGAGTTTAGTTATTGCGTGTTTTGTCGCGCCGAGTTTACTAGTTGTTATTGCGAGTTTTGTCTCGCCGAGTTTAGTTGTTATTGCGTGTTTTGTCGCGCCGAGTTTACTAGTTGTTATTGCGAGTTTTGTCTCGCCGAGTTTAGTTGTTATTGCGTGTTTTGTCTCGCCGAGTTCAGTTGTTATTGCGAGGTTGTCGCACCTAGTTCAGTTGTTATTGCGAGTTTGTTGCGCCGAGTTCAGTTCTAATTGCATGTTTGTTGCACCAAGTTCTGTTGTTATTGCGAGTTTTGTCGCGTCTAGTTCAGTTGTTATTGCGAGTCTGTCGCACCTAGTTCAGAAGTTATTGCGAGTTTAGCTGTTTATATAACGAGTTTTGTCTCTGCGCCAGTCTGCGCCGAATCAGTTCCGATGGCGTGTTTGTTTTCCACGGCCTCGCAGAGTTGTTTCAGTGGGTTCACCGAACTTCGTTGTTTTAGCGAGGCTATTTCCTTGATGGGTTATAATGTATGTGTCTCGCTGAATTTTTAGTTGCTGGCTCTAGTTTTATTCTTACAGTTACTGTACCAAGTGATTTCGTCTCGCTACTTATTTCGTTTTTCTGTGGGTGGCCTTTATTGGCGAAGCTTCCTCGAAGGGATTATCTAATATCCTTCATTGCTCTGTCCCTGGACGGGGTATTTTGGGGTTGCTTCGCTTTGGGGTCCTACCCGTCCCTAGTGGGATTTATTTTCTTTTTATGGCAACCTATAGCTACAAACCGTTGTCACTTTTGCCCATAGGAGGCTGTGTCGTTCCGTATCTGTTTGTTACTGTGACTTTATGGGTAAACCCCAAAGCGTCGCAGCCCCGATGCTCTCTGTGTTTTAGTCTCTGAGCTATCGGTTCAGACCTGAACTTAGGTTGTGCTCTTTAAAGATCCTGAGGTTTGGTGGCCGTAGATTCATTTGTATGTCAAGAAATGGAAAAATGTTTTTTCTCCATAGCACAGTATCAAGAAACTCTAGCTTATATCAGACGCAAATGAAATGTTAGAAAAGTCTTCGGCCTATTTTTGGGGGGTATTTCCAAGGCTCGTTTTATAACTCTAAACATTTTCAAGCCGGAGTAATTTGTTTGTTTGTTTGCTTTTTTCCTATCTTGCCATAGGTTTTAATGCAAGCCTTTATTATGGACCTCCTTTCAACTGGGGAAAAGTGGGCGTGGTTGGTTTTACTCACCTCAGTTATGCCATTTACTGTTTAGCCCTCTAAGCCCAGAATGTTATACGAGTTTAGAGTTTAGCCCTATTTAATAGCCCAGAATGTTGTGTCGTGATGAGTGTTTTCTAGATTTGTGGATCATGGACTATATTTTTGGTAACCCTGGGTACGTGTCACTGAATCCCGGAAGGGAGTATTTTTTGAGTTATGGGAGGAGCATACAAAGTATTACTGGATTTCCAGCTTTTGTGGTCATGAAGTTCCCTATTAGAGTTACTATGGGAGTAATCGCCAACGGGCTGATTCTCCCCATATCTAATCATAGCCCAGGCATTGTTTGTAGGGGATCCCAGTGATAATATATTACTATAAACTATCCTCGCGTTCGCAAACCAAACCATACAGAGAGCTTTGGACACTTTCTAACGACAGAAAAAACTATTTTTCATCCACTGGATGACAAATGTTAAGGCTGTAGCAAAATGTACCATAATGAAACAATTTAAAAATAAGGGAGAGGTATTCACGATAACAGAAACTCTTATTAGGTAGACATTTTCTATGGCATAATTCATCATGTGGTATAACTCCAAATTTTCTCAATCCTCGCTTAATCGCACATTTAAACATTAATCTAAAACATACCTGAGAATTGGCTTGGGTTCTTTAAGGCATTCTCTTGGAGACAGTATATAAGTCAGCCAATATTTCGATGTACCACCAAATTAACGTATTGACGGGTCCGCATTCTTTCGTTCCGAAACAAAGCGAAGCAACTATTTAAAGCCAAATATTCTCTTGTTTCTCCTTTCTTGGTGATTGTCTTTTATAATAGTCCTTTTCTCGCCAAAAAACTGAGAGCCAGGAGTCCACAGAATCGATTTTTGTAGCCTCTCCGAACTGAATTGCTGTGAAATATGCAAATTATCTGGAAAGAATTACATTGAGTTACCTAGACTCCGTGACTAAAGAAGTCGACTGCGCAGACTCAATCTGCACACAATTGCATATTTGGATGTCACGTTAATCACGAAATATATCAAAGCGAGAGTTATGCTATCTTTAAACCTCTAATATCAGTGTAATCACATCAGACTGAAAATCATTCATAGAAAAATCAAGAAATTCCTCAAAATACAGCTGCACATGACCATCATGAGCAACATTTTGTGAGATGAAAAGGATGTAACCAAGTTCGCTAACATCTACATGAAAGTCATAGTCATAACAAAACCAATTCTACTAAACATAAACAAACATATTTATTCCACCACATAATTGAAACTACAAACTTTTACTAAATGTCAGGTTATAAACAAATAAACAACATGATAATAACAATATAAGAAAACAACAATAAATTATAATAAAACATTGACAACGACAGACTCTTCTGCTCAGAAACAAACAATTCAACTTGAACTCTGTTCCTAAGATATACAAGGTCATCTGTACACAAAAAATAAGAACTTGCCATTAAACTACCTATTAAAACCTGATAAAGAAAGCAGACCTTTCTATTTTTAAAAGAAAAAAAAAAGAAATTCATCTCTGTTCCTTGGCATAGAGCAATGAAACATTTCACAAGAAACAAAGACACTCTCTCAAACATGGACAGAACTCTCTAAGATCTCAAACCTGTAAAATAAACATATGAAAATATAATTATAACTTTCTGTTAAAACAAATGAATCATCTACAGTGTACATGAATAATTTATAAACTATTACAATTCAATCAATTGGTAAGTGACAAACTACAACAGTTATGACTAACACATCATTCTACTACTTCAGCAAAAACAAAGAACAACTAAATGCAACATGATAAACAAAATAAACCGCATTGTAAATTATTTAAAAAACAAAAACATACATTAAAATAAATAAAAATACCAACACTATGTTACACGAGATAGCACAAAAGGTCTTTTGATTATTAATGTATAAATCGATTGAGTGATTTTTCAGTTCGATCTAAATGAAGCCTGATGTATGTAAGTTAGCAAGTTGAATAAAAATATAGCAATGCACTGGAAGTTTTCTTCGGATTAATCTCCGCTCAATATCTTCTAAAATTTCGTATATTCTTGAAAATAGAGAATTTCACTGTGAAGTGATCTTTGATTGTACCGTCACCAACGCTTGACGAACTGTCGTATTTAAGATTCGTATCCGTTTTTTATTGTGCTGATTTTAAAAATATTATTCCAGCTTGAATTAACAAGCCTATTCAAAATACAATGAAACAAGCCTGCATAGGCTAAGCTTAAACTTGTGTTGTAAACAAGCTTTCATTGTTGGACGAATTTTTGTCAGTTTTCTGATCTTCCCTTTAGTGCTCGTTAGGTCGCATTTTTTGTAGATTTACAGGCATTTCCCGTTAAATATTTCGTTCCAAACTTCATGTATTTTTAGCAGACGTCAACGTTTGTTTAATTTAGAAGGTTCAAGGTTTTTTACTTAAAGATTTTAGCCATCTTTTTCAAATTCCACTGTCTTTACGAACAAACTGTCCTGAACAAAATTGTCGAGCGCGTTATTTACCATATTTGGCCAGGAAGGGTGTTATGAGCTACCATATTGGCAGAATTCGTGTTACGAGTTGACAACATGTCAGAAAGAAAGAAATGCAATAACAGTGTTTGAGTATTTAATAATTATTGAAAAAGCTATGCTGTGCACGTGTTGTTCTCACTTACCAAGGCAATAAGCTCTCCGCCGCATCCTGTGCATATATTCCTTCTGAAAAAAAGCAGGATTATTTTCACTTTGTTTAATATTTTCAAAACTTCAATTAATATTTATATCACTAACGAACTATAATCTCTTTTGTGCATATGGTCAGCTAAAGGCAGTGAAGGCTTCAACAGTATAAACTATATATTTTTTCCGATTCAGCTTCAAATTATTTGAACATTTTGTCAACAAATGTATCACATTTCAAAATCCACGTAACCATGTTGCTAGATTGATAACAGTGTCCATTCGATTCCAAATAACAACGGAAAGTATTGAGGTCGCTGGATGTTTCCTTTCGAGTCGTTGTGTTGTGACTTTTTTGCACGTTTACAAACCTGTCAATGTTGCTTGACTGCTGTTAGGTTGTGTTCTTCGCCGTCGATAAGGTCTTTTGAATTTTGGTTGTTTCCTTTGCCTGTGTCTTCAGATTAATAAATTTACTCTCCGAATGTTCTTCGGCGCTCATGTTGTTCCCCTTTTTAAGTTTTAATTCATGAAAACTTTCAAATGGTTTGAGTATGATTTTCGAGTATTAGCCAGTCACAGCGAGCGTTATATCTTTAGCCATATAATAATGAATTTTACTCACCGATTTGTTTTTGATATCACTGAAATTAAGAAAAAAAATAACTTGTCATGTAAGCGTTCTGACCACGATTTCAACATTACAAATGAAATGTATGAACTTCAATGAATTTTCTTCTCAAATGTTGGTGAAAAATATAATGTATAGCAAAGGCTAATTATGTTTCATTTCGCTTTTTTTTAACGACGGTGGATCACACAATACGAAGTCCCTATGGATATTTCCTCATAATCTGAACGCGGAGGCCGACGTAACTTGTGCAACGTAAAAACAGAAAAGAAAGAAATCTTAGGTTAGTACAAAATGAAATAATTTTGGGTTTCAATTAAAGCTACCAATATTAACTTAACAAAACTTTACCCATTTCTACTGCAACAAAAGCATTGGAATATAATTTTCAGCAGATTGATTGCAGATTATTTTTTAAAATTTAATAACGTGTCAACTTGGTGTAGCATTTCTGCTAATTGGGGACACTATTTACAACAAGAATACTTCGCATTATTTCCCTGAATGTCACTTACCCAAGCGCCTGCGCATTTTCCAGATGAAGACACCCAGAATAAGAATAATTATCAACAAAATGACGATGAGACTGACGTAAACAGCGTGAAGAATAATTATCTTATCTTTGTCACAAGAAGGACCTGAAATGTACGAGGCAAAATCAGTTACTGAACATGTGTTGATGAATCACAAAGTGCAAATATATAGATGTTATTGAACTAGCGTGAGGTCCGTATTGGGAAAATATTGGTCGAGACCAATATTTCCTAATACGGACCGAAACAAGCTAGTTCAATAAAGTTTATATTATAATCATTATGGCTTTTAAAAAATTTGCTGAGAAATTAATGCAACCATTCTCGGCTAACGCGCGCGCGCCAAAGCTAAGCATATTCTTTCATTTTTCAGGCCACGTTTGCGAAAAGTTTAACCAAAATTGTCCGCCAAACATGTGGGAAAATGTTTCTACTTAATAGAAAACAGTTTCCTTTTGTTCAATGTTTCATAAAAGGAATTTGGCGAAATTCGTTCGTGGTCCATCTTTGCGGTCCGTATTGCAAAATTCGGACCGCTCAGGGAACCAATCAGAATGCTCCTTTTCATCGTGGACCAAAATCAGAAAACAAGGTTTTACAGCACTGTGCAAGTGTAATGCAAACGAATTTCGACGAATTTTGGAGCTTTTCGGGGTCTTTTGACCATCGTGTCCCCCTCGCCTTCCTCAATGTTGTTGTGAGAAAACCATGTCGCGCTCGCGAAAAGAAGTCAACTTTGGGAGGGGGATGGGGGTGTTCCAACACAGGGTGACGGAGCTTGTAGTATAAAACAAACAAACAAACAAACAAACAAACAAAAAAGGTTACAAAATAAGAAAATTACATAAATGTATACTTAAAGTTCTATAAACAATCTACCCTATTAATACTCGTTAAAAATTGGCAGAATGTTTTAGTTTCTAGTTTGTTTTTAAATTCGTTGAATGTTAAAGAGGACCTGATATCATCAGGAAGAGAATTCGAGAGATTTCAAGCAAGTATTTGAATGAATGAAGACCGTAAGTTGTAGTTTGCGGGTTAAGGAGGTGCAGAATATGATTACCACGTAAGTTGTATATAACGGAACGAAAAGTACATTTTTGTAAACATGTCATTCATGTACATCGGATAACGTTTATAAAGTAAAATAAGGATATGCTGAAGACGTCTATGATATAGAGAAGTTAAATTGACAGCAATAAGCATAATTCCCTTTTGCTTTGGGAAGGTTTCGAGCGAACGTTCGCGGGACCTAGCGAAATTTGGTGTGTCAACTGTGTAATTAAGTGAGTTGACGTATCCATAGTAACCAAGTTTTGACATGTGGTTTTACGCAAAATTTGTGTTTTTACGATATTTTCGCTTTTTATGAAGTTACTTCCAAAATATTTACATTTTTTCAATCTTTAAATTTTTCGATTCAGTTTGGTGGATCCAAGAAACACTTGGTTGCCATGGAAACGTCAAGTCACGCGATCAAACAATTGACACACCAAAATGTTCCCAGATAAATAAGTAAGGGCTGTTTCTAGGAAAAGTCACAAAGTTTGGCCTTATTTTGCTGGAATTCTCATATTATCTTTAAGTAAGATATCAGCGCGGGCCCTTTCTACCCCCCCCCCCCCCCCCCCAGTAAATATTCACCAATATTCAATTCGCCTTCGGCGAATAATTGTTAATTATTCAAATTAAACAAACGCCGCACACCGAATATTCAAGACAATACTGTATACCTAATGTAACATACCTCCTATTGCCTCTATTGCTTTAACTCTCTTGATTTTTCCTTCCTCTATTATACTTTCACCATGGACGTTTGTTGCAGTAACCACAAAGTTGTTTTCCTTGCCTTTCATCAACTGAACCTTCAATTCTCTAACTGAGACGTCTGTTATATTCTTTAACTCACCCCACTCTCCTGACTTACCATCAGTCACTATTCTTTGGTACACAGTGTACTGTATGATTTCTTTTCCATAGCTTTGTGGTTCACTCCACTTGAGCGTTATTGTACTGTCTGTTACTTCGCTGGGTATATCACTCATTTCCACAGCTGCTGGGATCCCTGAAGCCTTAACTCTCTTGATCTTTCCATCTTCTTTTAAACTTTCACCAAGTTCATTTGTTGCAGTAACCACAAATTCATACACCTTGCCTTTCTCCAACTTAACTTTCAATTCTCTAACTGAGATATCTGTAATGGTCTTTAGCCTGGTCCACTCTCCTTGTTTACCATCAGTCACTATTCTTTGGTACACAGTGTACAGTGTGATTACTTTTCCATTGCCTTTTGGCTCCCTCCACTTCAGTGTGATTGTATCGTTTATTACTTCACTGGGCAGGTCGTATATTTCCGCTGCAGCCGGGACTTTTTTGTTAATAAAGAATATTTTAAAAATACTCAATCACTGTTATTGCATTTCTGGCTTTCTGATTGGCTCATTGCGCCCATTTTATTAGCTCATAACACGGATTCTGCTCATAACACCCTTTGCGACCAAATATTTATAACAAAAAAGTAATACTGAAGTTTAACCTCAACCTAAATCCAACGAGGGCTCGTGGAATAATTGTTAAATATCATGATCATTTCTCGTTATAATTATCACAAATCTTCACATACCAGTATCATTAAAGTAAATTTAATTTTAACTTGTAATACGTGACTCGCGTGGGCCCTCGCGAATCTGTGATGGGGATTAATTATTGTTGGGGTGCGAGGGTGATAACCAGGCTTTAGAGATCGAGTGGAGTTCGCTGGTCTCCCGACATCTGCCCTTTCCTGTTGACGGTCTTGTTTTCGACGAACGACTGACCGGATGAGTAACTTCGTGACACCGCTTAGAATATGTCCTGAATTTCCGACTACAGATTTGCATCAATTATAATTATTTCATGCAAAGAAACTTTCTTTTTCTTGTTAAGGAAACATTTGAAAACATATTTCCTTTTTTCAACGCCGTGATTAAGCCGCGAATATATATTTTTTTTACTGTGAAGTCTGTGAAGCATATCGAATCGAATTGAAGGTGTTCTCAGATGTCAAAAAGTCACCTAGATAATAAAGAAACACATGAAATCTATATGTGGTCAACATGCATCAGCCAAAATTTCATTAAACTAATCACGGTTGATCATGGGAAAATGTTTACGTCAGACTAGCTAATTTCACCAAGCCTCGCTTTCGAAATATAAACTGGTAAATTTCATCATTCACGAATCTACTCTAGACAATATTGATATTCTCACGGTTGGAATGGAACTAGCTTGCAATCGAGACTCGTGCAGGGGAATCTTTTCAAATGCAAATATTTTTAATGATATTCCCCCGCATGAGCCTCGATCACAAGCAAGTTCCATTCCAACCATGAGAATATGAATATTGTCTATTCCCAAAGCACCAAAGATGAAAAGAATACCCACATGAAAACAGTATGCACATGCCAGAGGTTGAGAATAATTTTCCATAAACGAGGTGGTGAATTATGATGTAATCATGCAAAAGGCCTATTTCTGTGATTTCCTTTTTCCAGCCAAGATCAATTAGTTAGTTTGGTGACAACATACCAAACTGTCACAACACTTACCTGATGGCTTTGTGATAACAGTCACGGCAGAACTTCTCTTAAAGGCTATACTGTTTTCCACGTTGACTATCACAGTGTAGTTAGTAAATGGGTTCAGGCCTCCAATGAAATACTCAGTAATATTGGGTAATACTGACTTTCTTTGAGCACTAGCTAAGACAAAGCCCTCGGTTTCATCATAGAAGACTGTGTAAAGCTTCAATGGTCCATTAGGCTTCAGAGGAGGGGTCCACGTCACGTGAATTGTAGTGCTATTAATTACATTAGCCTTGACATTGCCTGGGGGTCCAGGTTCTGAAGAAAAAAGTTAAATCCAAGCCAATCAGTGGGGCACAGAGTCTATTAATCAGTTCAGTATTTTAGTTTTTTTTATTACACACTGGTAGCTACAATCGTGGTCAAACGTCGTTGAGACAGGCAAACCCTTTATAAGTAAAAATCGAATGTCTCGGATATATTATTTTTTCTAAAGACTGTAACACATCATGGTTTGCCTATGAGGAACTACCTAATATGGCGAACGGGACAAGTCTCATGATAGCTACAAATTTAAGTTTGTGTTGTCTAAACGTTAGGGGAAACTTAACATGAACTAATAAGAATTGGATTTCTAGATTTTAAATACCCAATTTTCGCTCGATTATCTGTCAAGTGGTCGCCTACGGGAGGTTAAAAACCAAAGAAAATTTCAAACTTTCAGCTCTAAAAGTGGTCACGGTCGCTTACGAGAGGTGGTTGCTTACGAGCGGTTCCAACTATAGTGATTTGACTTGGAAACTTTGGTATTTTGGAAAACTGGTCGTTTAGGAGAGGTGGTCGCTTACGAGTGGTGGTCGCAAAGGGAGGTTCAACTGTAATTCAAATGTGTTTAACAAATATCATATCATCTCACCTGCTTCAGTAGTCATTACTTCAACACGGGATGGGGCACTAATGAAGTGCTTGTTTGTTGCATACAACTCAACAATGTACCGAGTGTAAGGCTGCAAATTAGTTAATTGGTACTCAGTTGTTTTAGGAGAAATTATATAGACATTGCTTATCTTGCTGTCAACTGTACGGTACTGCAAGGTATAATACTCTAAAAAGTAGTTGCTACTGTCAGATGACAGTAATAACCACTTGAAGGAAAGATCAAATGCAGAACGACTATATGCTTCAAGCTTGACAACTGGTTTATCTAAAAAAAAAAAAAAAGTTTAGATAAATACCAGACAGATATAATTCGTTAACCCTTAGTGTAGCACTTCTGTCAGTGGGGCAGTGGCAGGGCTATGACATGCCATTATTTGCACATTCATTGACATACTTAGAAGTTAGAACCACCTTGTACAGCATAATAAAAATAGTACCACAATAGCTTGTATTGGAATGGTCACACACTAGGGTTTTATTCGCAGACTCAAAAGATACAACCACATTTATTGACTCGAGGTTTGATTCAACTGTGGGAGTGAAAGGGTTACGGCTGTGGGATCAGACACATCATTGCAGGATCTACTTCTTCTAAATACACACATTTAAACATACCAACTTTCACCAGGCTAACATTAAGATAGTCTTTTCCTTTGTTATTTTCCACTGTACATGTGTACTGTCCAAAGCCATTATTACCCTGAGGAGTCACCCGGAGTATTCCATTCTCCTCTGAGGTGGCCACAGTGCCAGAGGGGTTAGTCCAGGTATAACGCGGTGCAGGATTACCATCAGCAATACATGCCAGGTCTGTTGTAGTTCCAGCCCATGCAGGAACGTTTTGGCTTGACGCTGTTTTATTTATAACAGGAGCATCTTGTTGTGTAAAATAGAAACAATCAATTTGAAAAGTGCAGTTAGTTAACGCAATAATCGCACCAATAACTAAACTCTCATTGCTGATTGGTTTCCCACAAGCCTATTTGTTACGTAATTGGAGCGTGATCACGTGGGTGTCCAATTACAGGTGTAACACCTGTAATTGGACACCTACTTCATTCATGCATCAATTTAAACGTGCATTTATTTCAATGAATTAATTATTGCCGTCTCCGTACTGTTTGCAAAAATTGAATAAATTGCAGACATTTTCATGAAAAAAAGAGTTTCTCTCAGACTTCCCAACCTCGACTTTTGTTACTGATACGATTAATTGGCAATTGGATCTTGTGATTATAACTGAGCTGGGTTAGGAATTGAGAGATGACAACATTAATCAAAAGTTGGTATAACTCACAATACACGTTAATTTTAAACTCTGCAGTGGCATCATCTCCAAAGCCATTAGTTGCTATGCATCGGTACCGTCCCTGGTCAGACCGCTGAACATTTGCAATGAACAAAAAATTTCCTTCTCCGATCACTCGATTACCAAGTAGTTTTAGCCATTTTAGTTTAGGCGGTGGGTAGCCTTTGGCTTCACATTGTAAAGTTACAGGATCACTTTCATCAATGCCTTTACTATCAGGAGAAAGTGTTATTGTAGGTGAGTCTGAAAGCAAGAGAGAAAGATGAACATATTACAATGTTATAAGAAAATTCAGTGAATGGAACAGCACTGTACATATGCATGTTAACATTGTTAGTATGGGTAATCGCATGGGCCCGAGTGCAATTACGGATTAATTTCACGAGTATTTTCAAAGTTTTTACAAAATTGCCCGAGTCGCGCAGCGACGAGGGCAATTTGTAAAAACTTTGAAAATACAAGTGAAATTAATCCCTAATTGCACGAGGGAACAATGCGATTACTTGTTTATCACATAAAGGGCAACATGTTCGAAAAAACTTCAGCGTGCGGCTAATAATTCAGTCTGCGGAACGAAAATATTCCTTTCTAAAATCACGCAGAATCACATGCAGCAAGATCAAGCAAAACCTAACGTTCAGAATAAGATAACGCTGACTGTTGTAATTCTTAAGAGAAAAATCTAAATCGTGAAAAAAGAAACAACAAGCTACACTCAATCCAAGCCGAGTTATAATTACCTGTACATGTTCGAATGTTTTGAAGCTTTCCGGTGCATGCGAGCTGCTTGACATGTATAATCCTACATCGATAAAACAGCAAACGACGAGTCCAAATAAACTTGTAGAGGTAACTTCTCCTGTTTAATTTGACCTTCTTCTTTCTTTGAACAAACTCTGTGCTATTTACTCTGGCTTGTACGTGATGAAGCCCGTATTTAACAGAAGTGAAGCGAAGAAGTCAATTGGCCGCCATGAATGGATTTTCGTCACAAACTAGCCAAGTGTCTAGCTGATGCAAGTTTTCTACTTTTCAATTGAAATAATCTTCTGTCGTTTCGAGTGAAACACTGAGATTCAGCTTTCGGAATTTCGTTTCAAGCTATAAGTGCAGCGCGCTCAGCCAATTAGGAGCGAGGAATGTTGCCGCTCGACCAATCAGGATCAAGTAATCATGCCCTTGATTACCAAAAAGTGCCCTTGATTGTGAAAAAATGCCCTCTGTCCTTAGCCAATCAGAATTCAATCAGAATTCAGTAATTTTGCCCGCTATGTGATAAGGCAGTTAAACAAAGATGGCCTTGAGGGCATCTCGGGATTATTTTATTTTTATTTTTTAATTTAATTTATTATTTTTATTTTTTATTTAATTTCATTTAAATTATTATTTTATTTTAATTTGTTCCATATTATTTTTATTTAATTGTTTTAATTTATTTTTTATTTTTATTTTTTGTATATATTATATATTATTTTATTTTAATTTTTAATTCAATTTTTATTTTTATTTTTTAATTTGAATTTTTAATTTGTTTTTTGATTTCATTTTTGATTTTATTTTGATTTTATTTTTTTATTATATATACACCCGTTTTCAAAAACTCTGCTATTTTCAAAATATATATAAATATATATATACCTTTTGTCTACCCTTTGTTATGTGATGAGGAAACAAAAGGTATATATATATTTATATATATTTTGAAAATAGCAGAGTTTTTGAAAACGGGTGTATATATATATTATATGGCAAACTGGTCCACGATGAAAAGGAGCATTCTGATTGAATTGGTTCCCTGAGCGGTCCGAATTTTGCAATACGGACGGCAAAGATGGACCGCTCACGATCTCATTTCGCCAAATTCCCTTTATGAAATTAACATTGAACAAAATAAAACTGTTTTCTATAAGTAGAAACATTTTCCCTCATGTCTGGCGGACAATTTTGGTTAAATTTTTCACAAACTGGCCTGAAAAATGCAATAATATGCTTAGCTTTGGCGCGCGCGCGTTAGCCAAGAATGGTTGCATTGATTTCTCAGCAAATTTTTTAAAAAAGCCATTATAATAAAAACTTTATTGAACTAGCTTGTTCGGTCCGTATTGGGAAATATTGGTCTCGTTCTTTTTTTGCAAGTTTATGAAACTCGCCTTCGGCTCGGTCCATAAACTTGCAAAAAAGAACTCGACCAATATTTTCCTAATACGGACCTCACGCTAGTTCAATAACATCTATATATATATATTTATTATACGACATAGCATTTCAGAGTGCGAATACGCACAAAGACGAGAGCAGATATGAGACCGTATTACACGGGTCTCAGTCCCCCTGACCGCGCGCTACGGAAACACTGTTGAAAGCCTATATTTTAGGAAAGATATTATGTCGTATAATAAACAATTTATTCAGCGGAAAGTTGTGTAATACGGCTAAGCATTTTTTACTCGTCAGTGTTTATTTTTTCTCGCCTAAAGGCTCATAAAAATAAAAACTGACTCGTAAAAATACCCAGCCGTATTACACAACTTTCCGCTGAATAACCTCTATTTATTATACGACATGGCATTTCAGAGTGCGAATACGCACAAAGACGAGAGCAGATATGAGACCGTATTACACGGGTCTCAGTCCCCCTGACCGCGCGCTACGGAAAACACTGTTGAAAGCCTATTATACGAATTAATATCTTTCCTAAAATATAAACAATTTATTGAGCGGAAAGTTGAATGAATAACCTCTATATATATATATTTTTTTTTATTTTTTTATTTTTTATTTTATTATTATTATTATTATTTTATTTTATTTTTTATTTAATTTAGTTTTATGCTATAGCGGCCACCCTCGGGACGTAGCTTGGAGTCCGTAATAGCAAGAGTCCGCAATAGCGCGAGTCATTTTCAAACCTCTATAGCTGGGTAAAGGGCTGGATGTTGTCCGTAATAACGGGGTGTCCGCAAGGCACGTTACGCACTTGGTGTAAAGTTAATGAGATGGAATATAAACGTGCTAAGGTCACAGTCAGATTTCATACACTAGTTTGCAACAATACATGATGTTGCCTGCAGACATTCGTCGTCTTTGCTTTCCGAATATTTAATTTTCGATGCGATTCCTGTAATAAACTCAATACGCTGATAACCTTCAGAAAATATTTCAGCTCGTAAAGCCTAGGGAAATGTCCTCTGTATCGAACTTAATTTTGAAGCTTGATTGTCTTGACAGCCGCGAGTAGACAAAACACTCGTGTGGATCTCATTCAAGCTACTCGCTTTTTCAATAATTTTGTTTTAGAAATTTCAACAATAATTTGTAGATAAATGTCCTGATTTGGGACAAATCACTTGTAGGAAATCAGGTCAATAAATAGAGCTTCTGAATTTGGACGCTAAACGCATGCGTCTTTTGCACGAGTAACTTCATTCTCGACCCAGACCTTCGCTGAGTAACTTGTAGGGTACCACAAGGAAAACCGCGACTCAAGTGAAAATCTTGCGCCGTTGCAGCAGTACTTGAAGCGTTGTGAGAAGCAATTTTTCATACGTTTCTTTAAAATATTTGACCACATCTTAGACATGAGTGACAGAATGCTCACTATGGTGTGTAAAGCATCCAAAAATGTTTATTTTAGTGACAGTCAAGTGTCACTTATGACGTCATATCACGCCAAAATGACGTCATATGTAAAAAAAAAAAGATCGCCATCTTGGATCCGCCATCTTCGATTTCAAAATGTTTCGGAAATTTCAGAAAATCTTCAAATTGGTTTAAAAAAAAGTCACGTCATGTAATCAAACAATTGACACACCAAAATGTTCCCAGAAAATGTTTAGGAAAAGTAAAAAAAATGTGGCTACATTTGTATGAACCGCTCTTTAGGTAATACAAGTTTGAAATCAGCGCGGGTACTTTCTGCCCACTTTGTGGCCCGAATAAAAGCCCACTCCTTTTCTTATCTGAAAACCCCATTAATCCGACCACCCCCGTTATTACGACCAACGACCACCTTTTGGAGTCCCCAGTGGTTATGTTCTTTATAAAATTACCCCGTTTATAATACAGGCTGAGACATTTCTGAACGCTGATTGGTCAAAACGAGCTGAATTTATCTCAAATGCCACTCTTGACTTGCCATATTTGGAATATGGCAAGTGTAACAATTGACTCTAAGAAAAAAAAAAGATGCCGGATATTTCTATTGTTTAGCGTGTGGACTAAAGTGGGCATTTCAACGAGATTATCTGTCAAAGTGTCCACAAACCTACGAATATTGAAAGCAAAACACTTTTGTGTGGTATAACTAAGCTGAACAAAGCATTCCATTTCTTAAACGTTTCAAAACGAAGCTCCAATCACATCTGTGAAGCTACGATCGTCGTGTACTCGGGTAGGATATTTGCCTTGTATTATAAACAAATAATAGCATGAGTTGTACGTAGCATTTGGAATAATACCGGCTCGTAATATTTCAAAACTGCTTCAAACTCGCTAAATCAGCAGAAAAAAATATATATATTGAAAAAAAAAAATACATTCTTCTCGTCGCGCGCGGAAAAGAAGTGAATCTCTGTCTCGCAAGGGTAGGATGGACTGGGATGTAACCTTAAACGTGCCTGACGCTGACTTAGTAAAACATTGAGTACAACGTTTAAAAAAATAATCAAAAAAGACGTCTCGACTAAAAATATTTCTGATCAGACAGCGTAAATTTGTTTTAATCTCTGAATATTCATTATTTAAAAAAAAATATGGTTTGAAATAGTGATCGCCATCATGAGGCTGTCAGTACGCCTCTGACATAAATATATTAGAGCGTTCACATGTACGGGACTTACCATTAACAACCAATTGCAGATGGTCAAATACATTGCTGTCTAGAGGATCTGCTGGTTCTATCCCGCAGCCAAAAGACATTTCATCATCTTTTGTGATGGAGCTAAGAGTGAAGATGGCCTGGCCAGAGGATGAGTCACCACTACGACTCCCACTCACACGTCCAATGTATGCTGGAGGGACTGACAGTGAAATTGAGCCACTTTTGTCTAGTGATACTAGTACTCCATTAGCAGCAATGGCAGTTGCTCCATCTTTCTTCAGTCCCCAGGTAACTGTATCCACATCACCAGCGAAGCTCCAGGTGAAGTTAACAGACGAGCCAATCAATCCTGTCACGGTCTGTCCTTGATACTTTGAAGTGAATGAAATCGCACCTGCTGGAAAACCAAAAGTACCGTAACTAAAAGTACAAGTGTTTTAATAACCTGCCATTTTTCTTATATTATTCGCCAACAAGTACTATGTTTTCGTAACGTTAACTTTGACAACTTACGAGTTCGCATTTATACCAAGATTAATACTCGATAACCCTTAATCGCCCAACTTACATGCCCAATTACGTTTAATATACGAAGGATAAAAGTAAAATTAATAATTGCTTAAACGACTTATGAGTATTTTTATTAGTTATTATAATAACATTTGGGGAAAGGCATAAAGCATCGCATTAAAAATATGCTTAATTGAGCTAGTTAACAATCAAGTAAGCACGATCAAATGAAAACATCTCTTATCTATCTGTAAACGGGACAATTGTCAAGTGTGTGTCAAGACTCAAAAATACTCAGTTATAATAAATAAATATTTCTAAAGATGGCTTTTTGGCTTAACTATGTTTCATATTCGAGAATAAATACTTTGTTTTTACAAGTGCTGCTGAGGAAGGTTTGGTTGTTGCTGGATAGTTGGCGGACTCTTTTGTCGTCGATGCTCTTCTCTTCAGCAGTGACTCTCCCCCCAGCCAGTCACTTTAAGCATCACGGTCTGCAGCTTGCTGCTGGCGCTTATTTTAAATCCGGTCACTGCAGTTTGAATCGCTACTATTTATACTGTGTTTTAATTTCAGTGACGAATAACGTCACATACACGATACAAAGGGGAAAATTAAGAACTTTTATGTCCCCTTTCCTATGCATATTTGGAATAAAATTAAATGCCAATATTTCTTTGTGTCAGTTTTTGCCGACAGACGCAGCGCGTGTCATGTCTGGAGACTGAGAGGACGAACACGAGGTAAGTTCCACATATTATACTACAATCGTGGTCAAAACTGTTGAGACACTTTACCAAATTTAAAACAATTTGAGTACTACAGCCTATTTGTTCAACTCCCCTTCCCCATTTCAATGTTGTCGCGTTCTGAAAAACGATGTTAAATCGAAGCAGGATGAATTGGCAGCCCCATGAAACAACATTGAGCAGGGGAGAGGGGGATAATAATATTTCTACCCGCTCGTTGGTTAAGTGACTTGTGAAAAGTGTGTGATATTCATTTGTCCCAACTAGTTTTGACCACGATTGTGTTGAGCATGTTTTAAGGAATTTTGAGGATCTGCGTTCTTTTGGCAAGCTAAGGAGCCGATATTACTTAAGGCTCTTCGAATTGCTTTATTATATCGATTGTCGCCATCACAATAGGCTACATGCAAATTTTATGAGCAAAAAACAGACTTCTCAAGTCACCATGCAGGCATGCTGTGTTGCATAGTGGGCTCTAGATGCTATTGTAGGTAGAATTAGCGTATTTATCCCTTTTAAGGCTATTTAACCGAAGAATCTGCCTCTAAAAATCATATAGAGAGCGTTTTGCAATAATGGATCACTCAGAAAAGGCCAGACTCGACACGTCACTTTGCGAAATCCCGCGCTAACCCGCGGGAAGCCAACGCTAAATCCCGCTATTTTCAAAGTCTACTTTCCTCTTCCTTTAATCGGAAAACACAGCATATTTTTGTGTAAACGCAGATTAACTTTGCATGTTGAAACACAACAGACGCGTAAAATAACGAATAACAGAGCTTTTGAACGGTTAACAAGAAACGCTCGAAGGACAATAGATGATCTTAGAACTCTTTCACAAATAGCTGTTATTCGCTGTTATTCGTGAAAATAATCACAAATCATCGTGTTAATCGTTGAAAATCACAGTATTTATAGTTATTTATCATTTGGAGGACGACTTAGGACGGCTGATGCCGTATGGAGAGAGAAAAGTTTGATTTTGTATATTAAAACAGCCATTTGCAATAGTTTCATATTAACCCGCTATTTAATTTGTCACTATGTAATCGCGTGACGCGGTTGCTATACTCAGCAATACACGCAAAAAAAATGCGGCTTGTACAAATAACTTTTCATTACCTTTTCATTTACGTGCTGAATATGTCAAATTTATTCTAATTTTCTACATTGAAACGTTTCGGTTTATGATAAAATTCAGGCCATTTTTTACTCTTTTTCTTTATAAATCTATGAACTGTATCGACGAATGCGTTACAAATTGCTCTAATTACCACTGAATACGTGCGTGGAAAAGCTCAATTTATATTTGATTTGCAATTTTCAAATGCAGAAATTGCTTTCAAAGGTGTATCAGTACTTTATCGACATTATGTGCTATCGGATTTCTAGTCAGAATTGGCTCAGTAGAATTGGTAACAGTTTCAATCGGCTTAAGTGGTAAAAAGCTCCCCAAAACCATCATAATCGATGTGTTAAATACCTCCATTGAGATTTCTGTTGTGGCAAATGACTAGTTGGTCCTAACCTCGGCGATAGTTTCAGTTTTTAAACTCGTGTAGAGATTGATACGGAACAAATTTTTCCACTCATTTTGCCATTACTGTTCTCGCACTATGTGGAGCATGTTTTAAGGAATTTTGAGGATCTGCGTTCTTTTGGCAAGCTAAGGAGCCGATATTACTATTAGGCTCTTCGAATTGCCTTATTATATCGATTGTCGCCATTCATTTGTAAGGGACTGTGCAATAATTATCAGGAGGGGGGGGGGGGGGGGGGGGGGTTGGAAAATGGGCTATATGTAGGAAAATATTAGGTAATACCCCCCTCCTAAAGGAGTGAATTTTAGTTATTGCCCCCCCTCTAATCAGTCAGAAATTATGTACGACCCCCCCCCCCCCCCCCCACCTCACAGTATACACACACCTTTATACAAGTACCCTGCATTTTCTCTACACGCAACCTGTGGATTAAAATCTTATAAACAGAAGGAAAAGCTCCTACTACATGTTTAATTGTTGGACATCCGTCTCTGGAACAAACATTACCTCCGTAGCAATGTACAACAGAACCATACCAGAAGGAAAAGAGCCTGTGTGTTATGTTTAGGTCAAATTTTTTGGAAAATATTTCGGTCCCCACCTTATAAATAGGTATGGATTTCGCCAAATGTAATATGTACTTGAAATAAAATGTTAAGCCCCCCCTCTCTTGAGTGACTTCTTTTACCTTGAGCCCCCCCTCTCCTCTCTCCTTGCTTTGATTTTACTTTATGCCCCCCCCCCCCCCCCCCCCCCCTCTGGTTTTTCACCATCAAACTTTCAGGAAGGCACAACAAAGAGCCAATGTTAAACGTCGAATCTGCAGTTGTAACCCAAAACGCTTGAAATCGGTTTCCACATTCGATTTACAAATCGTATTTAATTCCAAAAGAATTCCCTAACCTGATACACGAGTCACGATTACAAAAACGCGACAAAGTAGCCATGCATTGATTTCTTATGGTTCGTGAAAGGTTCTTTAGTGAAGCGACGTACATAAATGATACATACCTGCATACGGAAGTAACAGCACTGGCAAGCAAAATACAGTAGTCTGTAGGCATTTCGTACTGAGTTAACAAAACACATTTAGATCGACTTTGGAAAGACTGTGGCAAAGGCCTTTCACAGTTCTAAAATATCCAAGAACGGCAAGGATTTGCGATCAAATTTATGTTTTTACAATAACTGTCAAAATTCCCGCGCGCTCATTGGCTAATTTTTATTGTCAATAAGAGGACAGACACATGAATGACGTAATCGCGCGCGGAAAAGGCTTCAAAATTTCGCCAAAATGGCAGCGTTGTTAGTTCTCGATAAAGTGGAAAATTACATGCTGAACAGGAGTTCTTTGAGGCGTAAATCATGAAAAGTCGTTTCACGGGTTGCTTTTTCAATCGGCAGACTGATAATTAATTCAACGGTAAAGCGAAATAGAACAGTATTTGTTTAAGTCTGACGTTTGATGTTTGACTGGATTGGAGTCCGTTTTATTTTGCCGCGTGTAACTTCAAAACAACTGATAAGAATAGCCTGAACTTGAGAATATTTCAGCGGGTTACAATAATTTCCAAATGGAATAAAGGTTAGTTTTCGCCTCGTCTGAAGTCTACGCTTGATCGTTTTGGCCTGTTGTGTGGACGTCAGTTTTTAATGCGCTGTCCTGTTATTGATCATGAATTTCGTCATAACATTGTCAAAGTAGTCTGCAAATCTCGTACCCAGAGTCAACGGTCTCCTCGGTCGGCGGGTTGGTCGCCAGGTTAGACTCTGGGGGAATGGAATTTTGAATACCAGAAATTTGGTGTAACGGCCATTGTTTGTTACACGAGATAGCCAATCAAAAAATTCGAGATTTATTCCATTCCCCCAGAGTCTAACCTGGCGAAGACCCGCTGACCGAGGAGACCGTTGACTCTGGGTACGAGATTGAGTAGTCTGCGGATCCACTCGGCTTCGCCTCGTGGATCCACAGCTACTTTGACAATGTTATGACGCAATTCATGATCAATAACAGGACAGACGCATAAAAAACTGACGTCAATTTGTTAATTTGTGGTCCAATGGTCGTGTTCAGCGGTTGCACTGAAAACGTCACGTGACCAACTCGAAATTGACTATGTCACGCTAGTTTTACGGATTCTTGCCAATCAACCAAATGGCTACTCAAAATAGGAAAATCAAAGTTCGGCTTCAGTTTAGCTTCACTTCCGCAGTTAAAAGATCCCATGTAAATTGATTTTTGTTGGTTTAACGACTGCTAAATTATGGCTTCTTCAAATTTAAAACATTTTCCTGGAGAAAGACAATCCAGGCTTTCCAGCTTTCGTGTTTTTGATGGCAGAGATAAGCTGTAAATAACTCCTTAGAACATTTTAATTTGCAATGGAAATGTATAGGTACCTTGTTAAATAATCTTAAGGCCGGTTTACACGCTACGATTTGTTCGGCCCGATTTGATAAGAAAACGACCGAGCGAACGAAAATCGGCCCGATTTTTAAAAATCTGTTGCAGCGCAACAGATTTTACAAATCGGGCCGATTTTCATCCTCGCGCTATATCGATAAAAGAAAAATCGGCCCGATAAATCGTAGCGTGTAAATGAGCCTTACGAATGTGCCGACAGATCGGGCCGACAAATCGTATCGTGTAAACCGGGCCTTTAAGCTTCAAATGTTTAAAAAGAATAGCAGCCATTTATGAATAGACTAGCTGATATATTCGCCAACCATAAACATAACTGAGTAACTATAGAACGGGTAATACTTCAACAATTCAGTTTATATCGAAATAGTGTCAGTTTTATTTTACATTGGCGTATCGACAGCGTATTGCATAGTCTATGAGCAGGCCTCACAGTTTGGGGAACGCGCGAATTTGGGAAACGCGCGAGCGAGGAGACTACTGGGTGGGAGTCTCGCCGACTCACGCGTAACCCCTCGCAGCTATCATCCGCTCTTGCCTTTCCCAACAAATTACGAGCTTACTCGCAGGAGACTTATCGCCTACGGGAGGTGTTCGATAGCAGATGTTTCACTGCATTTTGTCCCTGAAGTAGGGTACGGGTTTCAAGAAGCGGCAGCATTTCCCCAATCAAAACATGTCGAGAACGGTGATTGGATGCACGCAGAATACCATTAATTAGCAAACGGAGATTATCAAAAATTGATTTTTTCCCTTCATCTTGCAAGAAATATCTGCCAGACAAGCCACTGTAGGTAGGTCATGCTTTATCTGACTGAAATAATTGCGGAGCTGTACAACAACCACCTGCGATGGAAAGCTTTGCGACAAGACCAACTATAAAAGCACATAAATGTTATTGTAAGTTCAATCGATATTTATTTTATTCATATGAGCTATAATAAAACTAATTGATATTACTTGTGTAGTTATGGAATTAATCAGTAATATGCGAC
>MU825888.1:985576-1006446 GCA_029204205.1 Desmophyllum pertusum | reverse complement strand
TTTGCCAAGCTTTTTGCTCTGCCTCTCTAGCCCGTTATATCATGTATTTTAGAATTGCAGAAAGACCTGAGCTCCGCCCACTAGTCCGCCTTCTCAAGTTTCTAAGCCGATCTAAATCGAATAGCTATGTCCTAAACTAAACTCAGTAATACGAATGTCTCACAGAACTATCTGCTTATATTTGCCTAATGAACACGATTAGCCTTCGTATACCCGCTTAATTCGAGCTAGAAGTACTGCTCATCTATTGTCATGACTAAACGTCGCCTTCACTCAAGACCTATTCAGAAACTCATAAAGGAATCAGATGACATATGGATTACTTGTACGCTACATCGTTTTGTGCTAATCGTGACCCACTAGGTGCTCTCAGCAGTCTAGAGCAATCTTTGTAAGATATTAAATACGATTATGATAAAGTCCGAATGTGCACCACCCGCAACCGCATTTCAAGCCTATATTTTTGCTTCCAGCACCCAGTCGGTTCACGCCACTAGGCTGATCAGATTCTCAATTATCGGCATACTTTTAATAATACTGAAAGTTTGATGGACTAGTCAAGCGGAACAAGCCAAGCACTCAAAGCCAACATATCAAGTGCGATGTCCACTAGTACAGCCGATTTCGCTAAATCGCTCAATACTGCACGATATCTATAGCAGCTTATAACTTAACTCAGGAGGTTGTTAAAGGGGGCAAACTCGCGGGTAACAATGAAGGATATCTTTGCTTAGATTGAGTGTTGTGGAAAGCATCGCCGTGGGGGGGTGCAGCCAGGGGCATTGGCTAGTCCCCCCCTCGCGAGGGCTAATAAAGCGCAACGCGTCTTTTTGAGCGTGAGCTATACTAGGAAGGTGCTCGAAGCGCCATGACCCCCCGTTCTCGAGGAAACATAAGTGAATTTAAGACTCCTAAAATTTAACAGCCTATGATCGTACAAGTAATTAACTAACTTTCAGCGCCTATTACTCTCCTCGAGCCGACAGTTTTTATAAATACCAAGAAAATCAACCATTTATCTATTACGGCGCTCTTTGAAAAATTCAGCAGAGAGTCATGTCTCATTTTTCGACAAAGCAAATCACCATTTCGAATGTACAGATTTTATTTCCAAAACAAACAAAGGCAAAGCCCCTATCGCCTAATTATAAGCTCATTCATTACATAAGCCGCGCTTCTCTGTATGGCGTTAAATACCACGCCCAGGATTGCCCCGTGCCTGCACCCCCTGCGATGTCCTCCACAGCAGCTAGAACCGTATTAAATTAGCTCCTAGATTCTAAAGCCTATCTATGCGCGATCAAAATTGTGTTACAATAACATCAAAAACCGGTATACTCTATAAAACTGACAAGAATCACAGCTGATCATTAATTTCGTTACATGTTCAGTTACCAAGGTATGGTATCGCGTCTACTGTTAGCCATAAAATGATTTTTCAACGCGTTCATTTTGCAACTATTTGTCCACGTCGCGACACTACTGCAGATCAAAACGGAGAACTAAAATAAAATTTTTCATCACAAACTCCTTCCAGGTAAAAAGAAACGATAAATAACATGTAAAGTATAAAAACTGAATGAGCTAACCTGGAAATGTTAAAGTTATGTATTAATTTGATACTCAAAAGTCTGGGTCTAATACCCATGCCTTAACCCCCGCCCGCATGACCCTCCCCCTTCCATGGGTCCTTCGTATTGTGTTTACCTATAAACTTACACTGAAACCAGAAGGACTTGAACATGCTATAATTAACCAATCACCAGATATAATCTAGTGCGCATCCACCTATCCCAAACTACCTAATTAATACTACCAGATGCCCTCACTTTAACTAGAAATCGCTCAGCGTTAACCGGTTATACTTTTCTAAGTAAGCCAAAAGTGCAAAATGTTCAGCTTACTCTCGCTATGACCCGTAATTCTTTGCCACCCATAATCAGATATAATTAATTAATTAATAGCGGACTATTCATAACGCCACCGACGCAACCCCGCCTGATCCTGGCCAACGGCGACCGGACTCTAAGTAATCGTCATTGGGATAACCCCAATTATGAATCTAGTACTTAAGCCCGCCATGTGACGAGCGCCGGAAATATCTAGGCACGTTCCTAAGCCTCAACCGAACGGGACCGACACAGTAGGGATCAGCAAAGCCCATTGTCGAATTGGCCCCCCATCTTCAGAAAACGACGGTACGTTAAGCTTGTACTTTTTAAATGACTTTTTTATAAAACCGTCTATTGCTAGAAACGATAAATGAATCAAATGCATATTAAACAATAGACACGATGCTCAAGTATCTCGAGGAGCATTATAGACTGTTTTAACTTTTGAACATTTAATCTGGCAGCAAACCCTTAGGTCCTCATTTATTATCATTCCAATCGGCCCTGCAGGCCCAGTAGCGATCAGCCAGTAGCCCACGATATGAATCTTTAATGAGTCGACAATTCGATAGCCCTACCAAGGAAGCATTAAAGTTGAGGCTCCAACTGAAACATCTAGCACTCTTTATTAATTGTTCCCGCGCTTACTGCTTTCCAGTTTTAAAATATATTCGAACACTGCTTCATATCCATGTCTTGGGGGTTTTAAGTCCGATATTTCACGTGTAACTGAGTTTCTGAATGCGAAGTGTTTCTGTTTTCCAGTTTAAATATCCCGCGTCGATCCGTCCATGTTCATTATGGTATAATTTTATGACCGTCATTGCGTTGTCGGAGAGCTTTAATTTGGAGTCCTACGAAATAATATTTCGCGGTTATAGAGCGCGGAATACTATTAGATGCAGTTACACATCTCTAATTTAACACAATGCTGACTTAAGTTTGAGGTATTGAAAACTAAAAGTGAATGAAAGTGGCAAAGGACCGCGGAAGGAAAATGCTTTATGATATACGTAGGATCTGTGAAAAGATTTAATCAGCAGGAAATAGAAATACAAATAAAGTAGGCAAGGCTGATACTACGTATAACACTTAACGCGACAAAAGACACGATTAGAGTCCAAACTGAAAGCCAAAAATTGCAACGCACGACAACGCAATGACTCATAAGGTCTCCCATCAAACATGCCGAAACAAAAACATGGGCGGCGCGCGGCGAAATTTGAAAGTAGAGAAAGCAAAACAATCGCCTAGTATTCAAAACCAGTTAAAATAATTATCGACTTCAGAACCATAAACCAGTTTTACACAAAAACACCACTTTATGATATTTGGTAGCAAAAACTGTTTTTTTCAGCCGAGATTTCCCTTTATAGGCTTATGTTTTGAATTTTAGTCTGCCGAATTATAAAATTCGCCGGTCGACGGACTTTAGTTTATTCGGGGAAATCAAATCCCGATTAATTAACAGGTTTTTAATTTTCTCCTCACGCTTTTATGTGGACAGACCTGAGAAGGGGCTCGAAATAATTCTATTCGATTTCTACCGCAGCCGTCTAAAAGGATTCTATGTACCTTAGAAATGTTTCGTCGACGCGCTGATGAACTATTCGATGAAATTCGAACCGACTACTGGCTTTGCATTTGACTCTTGCTTAGAGACATTTTCCTCTTTCTGCTTATCCTCTGGCTTTTTCTGCGGCTACTGTATTTAGTATATCTTGATTTGCCAAACCAGCGCTATAGTTATAAGTTCAAGTTTATTATTAATTTCTAGTGAAGGTTCAGTTGTTGTTTGGTTTCATGTTGTTTCTTTCATCAGTTGGTGTTTTTTCTAATTTGACCGACCATATTAAATTAGTCGTAGGTAGTCGTGCTAAAATGTATGTTACTTTCGCTGCCGTTTTTCCCCAGGAGCTCTCTAAAACTAAGGAAAACAACAATTCCAACTGCCCGGTCGCCGTTCCGGTCCGTGCATTGCTAATGTTTTCAAACTCTCGATAAAACGCCGTTCTCGTCCCAGTCCATTTTCGGCGTCTCCCGTCGCCGTTGCCGTCGCGGTCGTCGGTGCTTAAAGGGAGGGTTTCACAGTTCGGCGCATGTCCATAAATCAAAATATACTTTTGTCGCTTTCTTATCAATGTTATCGCTTTAAAAACCCCACTCATATGTACTTCAGTAATCACATATTATAATTAGTCGTATCAGAACGACGGATGACCAAAATTCACAGAAGATTTCAGTGGATTACACCAATGCAGTCGACCGAGGAATTTTAGTGTTTGACCCGTAGGATTATTCCACAGTTGATGATTTTAGAGTATTTGCATGCGACAATTATGCAAATAGCTGTAAAATTCTTTAATCGTGAAATTGTTCACAAGCAAATTTCGCACCCGAGTTAACTCCTCGCTTCCGATTGGTTCATAAAACAATGCAATTAAATAGACTTGTGCCATAAAGCGTGCACAGATGAACAGAGTATTTTGGCCATAAAGCATGCACGGTGAACAGAGTATTTTGATTTATGGACATGCGTCGAGCCATGAAACCCTCCCTTTAAACAAGAAGTTCCTCTATAAAAGGGATGGCACTCCCACATTTCACACCTTTTGGGTGCGAAATGCAAAATTTGTACTCTTGCAGGCGTGGCACGTTTGTTGAGTCAAGCGTCCTGCAAAACTAAACATGCTTCAAAATCTCATGAAACCAAAAATATATCATCAACAAAAATAAGATATAACTTGCTAATGTTTAACAGAACATTCTTAGAAAAAAATGAAACAAATTGTATCAGTAACGGTCGTACAAAAAGCGCAGGTTGTTTGTCAGCTGTTTACGCTTGGTAGTTGTGAGAATGGCCAGGCCAGGCCCCTTTTATACCGGAACTTCTTGTTTAAAGTCCCTAATATGAATTAATAACTCTTGCGTGGGGCACGCGTGCACACCACGCAAAACGTGGGTGATCTATCTGCGTTATTACTACTTGTATTTAGCACAATTATATATTTGTTTCGGACAACGCTTTGCTGTCCTTGTGGTAGCTTTCTTTCTAGAATAAAGCTAGTGCTTACATCTAAATTTACGCATGCACCGAAGATTATAGTACGTTCCCAATAAGTACATCGTAGAGACACAGCGGCAAACGAGTGCGCGTGCGCCAACCTGATCGCTCATTTCCATACAAACATAATGGCGGCAATTCAAAATTCCCGATATTTGTTTCATTTCGCGTGGATAAGGCCGTCACGGAACAGATTAAGTTTATACCTTGAAAAACAATTCCGAGAGAGACTCTTCTTTCACATATCTTTTTTAGCAAACTATATATCTTTGGCAACAATAGTGAATTTTTCGATCGAAGTCGAGCGGTCGTAAGTGAAACATGAACTCTTTGAGCTATGTTTTTCGTCATTCTCGTCCCCAGGGGACGTCATAGCGCCAAAATAGCGAGCATGCGCACTCATTTTGCCGCTGTGTCCATCGTAGATATATTGAATATTTCTTCACGCAATTTAACTGAAAACTGAAGCTTCCAAATAGGTTACAAAACAGTTTGGGATAATAAGGAATTTTCAGGAAGGAACATATTTTTCTTATTTTTGAAGTTTGCGTACATTCTCTGTCTCTCCACGCGTTTCATTCAGCTGTGCTCTTGTTTTGAGTCGCAACTCGCAATGCCAAAGAACAGCCGAAGCGGTACTGAAGTAGCCTGCGAACAAGCTCTCTTGGGTTTTGGGAGAGCACCCCCACCCCCCAAAAATCCTTAAGAGAGGCTTGCTCGCAGGCTAGTACTGAAGTCGAAATTGGTTGGCGTTTTTATACGCTCAGTTAAGAATATTGCGGTTCTAAATAATTATTATTAGTATATACCAACTCGGCGCACCTGGCGTTTTAAGCAATCTGATTGGTCCGCTTATCTCGAGGATATTCAACACTAGCCCACCTCCTAGGAGGTGATAGTGCGGGGGGGAATTCTGGGAAACCTTTTGGCAGAAAATTTATTGAGAAAAAAAATTAAAAAGGCCGGCCTCTAAATTATCGTTTTCGACGCTTGTGTTTCAGAAGTAGAAACTTGAAATTGCTACATCGGAAAATACACGAAGGCTACAAAGTTTGTTCTAAAACATTTCCAAGGTAAAATAAGCTATATTTATTTCGATTCTAGTTGACGTAAACAAGCATGCTTCAACAAAACTGTTAGGTAGTAAAACGTTTATTAAATACGTTGCGCTACTCGTGAGATTGCAATTTGTGTACATCTATATTCACATCAAACGAGGCATCATAACAATGAAAGAAGAAGAACAATTTAGTGTACCTTTGAGACTGGTCGACGGAAGGTCAGTTTTTAAAGCTGTTCGTAGAAATTAAAATAAATGTCGTACTCTTGAGGTCGAACTCCTGAAGTAGCCTCTTTGGCTCCCTGTCTGTTGGTAATATCCACTCCTGCATCAACTGCCATTCACAATAAAAAATGCTCGGTACTAGCCAGGCAGCTAATCCTATTCTTGAGCAATGAATTTCCGTGTAGGAGAAAACTTCAATTTGTCTTCTCAATCCAGCACTACACATTGTGAAATTCTGGCGGACTCGTTAATTTGCACCTTCATACTTTCCACTTGAAGTGAAGCCTTTAATGAAACTGTCGAACTGCACCAAACGGCTTTGTTTTCAAAGTTTTGACAGCATTATCGAGCAATATACTTCTCTCAGCAATTCATCGCAAACTGATTAAATGAACGGTAAGTTACTCCGAGGAACGATCCGAGAAGTCAACACATGTGCATGAGTATCTTGAATTTGCATAAATTGAAATGGCCTGATGCGAGTTCACTCATGCAGGTTGATTGTCAGTAATGAGCGTCACACTCGTGCCCTTTTTTTAAACAAAACTTGACACTTTATTTTTGCGTTGAGTTAGGATGGAGGTTCCCCTCGTTGGTATATAGCTAAAATAACAATCATTCGCCTTCAGGCTCAGTGAATATTGAGTGAAATTTACCCTCGACTTCGTTCTCTGTAAATATTCACCAATATTCACTTCGCCTTCGGCGAATAAATTTGCTAATGTCTTCTCGATTCAGAAATTATTTTATCCGATTCAAAGCATTTGTTTTAATTCCATCGGGTATCACCATTATTTCGAGCTTACGTTCACCGCTCGAGTTCAAAAATTTATTTTGATTTGCGTTTGGTTCTTTTGATAAAGTCAACAAACGTAATTATATTAAAGCTGAGCCAATGAAATTCAGCTGGTACCACGGGCGTTTCGACAAAACACTGACCCCTCTACTGAACCCCCTCCTAAAAGTTCACTGGGGAAAATGAGGGGAAGAAAAAACAAAACAAAAGGTCAAGAAAAATACAATGAGAGACTGAATAAAGTTCATAAATAAAATTTTGAGCTTACCTGAACTTTCCAAGAGGCGGAAATGTGGCAAAGGTTCTACTGATACTCCCTACTCTTTCATTACCAAGATACATCGAAAGCGTACACGGTTTTTTTCTCAGAATAAACTAGCGCGAAATATAACTTGTAAAACATCGATAAGCATGTTAAAAGCTTAGCCCTCCATGAGGAAAATAGTTATAAAAAGCACACAAAATAAAACACACGCGCACGATGCCAGCCAACCGAGAAGTTATTTGTTGGATCTTGGTAGTTCCGGATCCCGGACACGTCCCGGGCCAATTTCCCCATTTTAAAAATATGACCTTTGGTATTGTAAGTAGTGTTTATTGTGTTGCAAATTAAAAAAATAAATAAATAAACAAATAAATAAAATCATGACCTTTGGTAAAGGTATGGCGATAACTTCTAGTCATCAAAAATACCAAGGATTACAAGGTAACTGATTCTCATTTATTCGACACTTTAATATAATAAGCTTTTCACATAGGCTATGACGGAAACAATCCAACAATGTCACTCTTATCCGGTTGCTGTATCGTGCGTGCGTGACGCTCGCGTGTGTTTATTTGCTTTTTAAATGTTTAGTTTCCCTCATGGAGGACAGCTAACATGCTTTATGATGTTACATCTATCAATATGTCGGCGCTCGTGTTATATCCGAAGAACAACACCTGTACTTGTAAATGAAAGAGTAGAGTCAGTTAGGGGCCCACACTTTCAGCCATCTTGGAAAGTTCAGGTTAAGCTAAAATGCATTTAAGAACTTGATTAAGATCTCTCATTGTATTGTTCTGGGACTTTGTAAATGAAAAGAGTAGAGTCAGTAGACCTTAGCCACACTTGAGCCATCTTAGAAATTGTCGGGTAACGCTAAAATGTATTTATGAACTTGATTCAGTCTCTCCTTGTATTTGTCTCTGGACTTTTGTTTTGTTTGTCTCATTTCCCCAGTGTAATTTTAGAGGGGGTGTCAGTAAAGGGGGTCAGGGTAAGGGCGTCAGTTGACCATGGGGGTCAGTGTTTTTTCGGAAAACCCCGTTCCCACGGCTCATATTTCACCAAAGCGCTTTAGGCAAGAAACATAAAGATGAGCGGAACGCCACAATGCCCACGGAAAGTGAGGTGATATTGCTTACGAATTAAAAAATTGCCTAAATTCTAAACAAAGAGTTCGTTTAAAATAATATTTATAACGCGCTGGTCTTGTTAAAACCTTTTTCATTTGTGGAATTTGTTTAAGCTGGTTGCGAGTGAAACTTTGAGTTTGCGTTCAAAGCGGGGCACTGTCACAAGGACGCAATGCGCCAGTCTCGCGAGGCGAACTTGAAAAAGGTGTAGGCTAACTTTTTCAAGTTTGAGTTGCCAAATCCAAAATGGCGTCCGACTAGTGGCGGCGGCGGACACGGTGGGGAAAGCGTAGTAATTCTGAGCGAAAAAGAATATTCAATACCCCGACAAGAGCCAAGAGAGAGTGGACAAAAACCCCATAAACGCATTTATCTTGAAGATAACAGTTTCAAAAACATGGCTTGAAGCGAAATTCGTTGCAGGTTACGGAAGAATACAGTGATACGATACTGTCTTTCGCGACACATTTGTTGTTTGAGGAAACGAGTGATCGAAACAGATGTGACTCAGCTGTGACCTATCACTTCACGCGAAAACGTACAACACGGCTTTCCGTTCGAAAAGGCTAAAAGCCGTTCACTACCCGGAACGGTTAGCAAGCTGAACGGCTGCTACTACCCGTTCGAAAAAAATGTTCGAACCTGCAGCCTGCCGCTACCCGTTCGAAAAAAATCTTCAGCCGTTCCAACGGCTGCTTGCTACCCGTTCAGAAAAAAATCTTCACCCGTTCGAAGCTAAGCCAGGTTATCCGTTGAGAAAAAATATTGACCCGTTCGAACGGCAAGACGGTTATCCGTTGAAAACTTATGTACGAATGGATAAATCTAAGCTTGGCTGTCAAAGTGCGTTGCGTTACGGCCGTTTTGCAAAAATATTTTGTATGCAAATAATGTTTCGGAAATACGTATGCGAACAGCGCACGCTGTTACAGTAATATTATGACTTTAATTCTGTTTTACATAATGGTGATTAGAAACAAAATACAGGCAAATATTTTCACTAACCGTCATTATGGAATGGCGGCCAAATAATTTATGGTCCTCGACAGAAGTGAGCAGTTTTCGCGCATGGCCGAATCCGTGACAGTGCCCCTTTTAATTAAATTAAAACCAGTGATGTGTTTTTTAAACATCAGATGGTGTTTTTCCGTGGGCAGTGAAGTCAAGAAATTGCTTTTCCATTCAAGATAAATTGAAGTATAGTGTTTTTTAGTGTATTAGCTATAATTAAATGTTGTTAGATTTGAGCACTTATGAATAATAAATATTTTGTATGTCTGGGTCAAAAGGTCATCAATTAATTAACATGAATATTTGAAGCAGGCTTACAGGAATGCTTTCCAATACAAGGGTGTAAAATGTACTATTTACTACACATTTAAAAACTGTTACACTGAATATTTCTTGGTAAACCAGAACTAAAAGGGTGAATGTTTTTAAATTTGAAATACAATATTTTTTTTCTTGACCTTGTCCCGTGTAACGCACATGTTTCGTTTCAACTGTCACGCATTCTTATTTAGCTGTTTTCTTTGTCTAGTAGGCAGATATAAGAAAAAAAGTCATATAAAGGTAAGAGGATATAACTTGCATTGTAGCCGTTCACAGCTTATTTAACGACTTGCGTGTCCGAAAATAACCCGGGAAATAATTGGTCGATATTCTGAGTGATCAGATGCGAATTTGCCAACGCCGCTGTATGCAACAATGATAAGGTAAGATTTTACCTACAATCAAAGCAAGCCTATCGAGCGAAAATATTTGGAAATCGGCTTGGTTCGGCAAGTTTTTGCAAAACCCGATTTTTTTGTCCACAGTCCACAGTCCAAAATCATTAATCCTCCATTTACACCATAGGAAACCCAAGCATAATATTTAGCACTATTCGATCGTATCTTGCATATCAAAGTATTTACAAATATAAGAGCTTTGTAAGTGATTTCAAACGGAACATTTTAAGCAATAATCACAATTGGAAATTACTGAATAAAGTTCAGGAAACATACATGGTGTTGTTTTGCTATCCTTACAATGTGTTTTAAAACGAAATTTTGAGCGGTTTTAGTTCAATTTACCTTTACCATGTATAATACAAAAACAAGGAATGAGTGTTTCCGGCTGAATAATTAGAATAACAATGGAATCATTCTAATTCACCGCTCGACTCGTAATTCTCGCTCGAATTTCCGCACTAAAATAGGTTAATTTAGGCTCCCAGTTTGACTTAACGCCTCGATAATAGCATGTCCAAACACAAATGTTTCTGGGGAAACAAATTGGACATAACTCGTGATTGAAAAGTGAAAGCAATTAGACGCTCTACAAATTCATATCGCGTTTCAAAATATATCCGTGAAGAATCACAATCGTCCCGCTTGATGCGCGGTTAGTACTGGACACCAGTGTTCAAATAAAGCCCCAATGGGGAGGAGGTCACGCTACTTTTGATCGACGGAACAATAATATTGTCGCACGATCAAAAGTAGCGTGATCCGTTCCATTGGGGCTTAATTTGACTGGTGTCTCAGTGCTAACCGCGCTCAAGCGGGACGAGTTGTGATCTTCTAACGGAGATATTTGAAACGCGATATGAATTTGTAGAGCGTCTAAATTCCTTTGGATAACGAGGTATGTCCAATTGGTTTTTTTCGCAAAAAACATTTGTGTGACATGCTATTATCGAGGCATTAAGTCTGCAACTGGGAGCCTAAACCTATTTTAGTGCGGAAATTCGAGCGAATTTCGAGTACGAGTCGAGTGGTTGAATTAGCATGATTCCATTGTTATTCCTAATTATTCAACCGGAACACTCCTTCCTTGTTATTGTATTATACATGGTAAGGTAAATTGAACTAAAACTGCCTCAAAAATGCGTTTAAACCTCTATTCCCGCCTGGGCTTTTTTTTCGTTCCTGAGCCTGCGGAGGGTGGGGGGGGGGGGGCAGAGGATAGTGCCCACCCCCCCCCCCCCCACCCTATGTATCTCGAAAAGTATGTGACGCCTATGAAAATGAAACTTAATTGGTGTGTAAAGCATCCGAAAATCTTTATTTTAGTGGCACAGTCCACGTGTCAATTATGACAGTCATACACGCCACAATGTACGTCATACGTTAAAAATTCATTCGCCAAAAAATCTTGGATATTCTAAATTGTTCAACAAATTTCAGAAAATCTCCCAAATTTGATTTGAAAAAATCAAGAAAAATATAAAGATGCTAAAACGGCAAAGATTTTGGAAAGATTTGATCGTAAAAAGCAAAAATGTTATGAAAACTGAAAATTAAGCTAAAAACAACAACAAATTTGGGTAAAACGATCTGTTTCGCAAGTTATTTGTGCTATAAAAAATGAAACTTATGCAGTGTATAAAGCATTCACACATGTTTATATTTTAGTGACAATCACGAATCAATTGGATATCATATCACGCCAAAATAACGTCATACTTTAAACGTGTCCGCCATCTTGATCCGCCATCTTAGGATTTTTAAATTGTTCATGTAGATGTCAGAAAATCACCAAATTTGATTTGAAAACATCAAAAACAATATAAGGATGCAACAATTGCAAATATTTTGGAGGAAAAACATTCGTAGTAAAGCGGAAATCTCATGAAAACTGAAAATTAAAGGCTGAAAAATACATTTGGCTAAACCGGCCCTGTCAAAACCTTGGTTGCCATGGGACAAATGTTATTGACAAACCAAAATGTTCCCGCCAGAAATAATTTTTAGGAAAGTCATAAATTTTGGGCTATGATTGTCCTTGAATGCCCTCTTGAAGTACGATACATTTGAAGTCAGCGCCGGCACTTTCTGCCCCCCCCCCGCGCCCCACCCCCCCCCCCCCCCCCCCCCCCCCCCCCCCCCCCCCCCCACCCCCCCCCCCCACCCCCCACCCGCCCCCCACCCGCCCCCCCCCTCACCCCCCCCCCCCCCCACCCCCCCCCACCCCCCCCCAGGCAGAGTAGGGTTACAACAACATTGTAAGGATAGCAAAAACAACAACATGTAATGTTTCCTGAACTTTATTCAGTAATTTCACTTTTATTTATTGCTCAAAATGATCCGTTTGAAATCCCATCACAAAACTCTTATATTTTGTAAATACTTTGATATGCACCAATACATCGATATGCCAAATATTATGCCTGGGTTTCCTATGAACGGGAGCGAATTCTATACCCCTTCTCGTTTTTTGGAAATATCCTGATCTTCTTTCGAACTAATTCTTCCGGCCTAAAATGCAGGGGCTTCCAAGTGTTCAACTGCTGGAATTGGGCCAAGACTACTAAATCGAACTAAAGGGATTACTTTCGTCAGTTTCGTACGCAATATAAATAGCGGCCATGTGCGAACTTCGTATGTGGGGGCCTTCCGATCGATTCCGCATCGCCAACAAAAATATATAAAATACATTTACTTACCGTTACCACTAAACCAGCAAATTTATGTTAATAAAATAATAACTTAGCAAAGATTTGGAGCAAGATAAGAACAATCCCTCAAACTCTCAAAACAAATATTTTACTCACCTCCGATCCAGAGGGATATCGATTTCTCCGAAGACTTAAGAAATGTAACGAATGCAAGAAAACCGTTCATTATACATCCAAACGTAGTCTTTTAAACATCCAAAGCTCACTTTGTATTCGCTTTGTATTCGCAAGACGTATATGTACTGTTTTGGTTGTATATTCTCCGTTTTACGTTTGATATCGACTTGTTTACAAGTTCACGCCATTTCCGAAAGGTTACTGAGTGACACTGCTGGGGTCCCTTGCCATCACGTTGACTCGATGATCTGCGCATGCGCGCAAATCACCGAGCCAAAAACGACGTGGTTTGATTCGACGGAAAAGCGGGAAAAATAGTCGATGAACTCTTTCTCGTCCCCCAGGGGTCCCCCGAGGCCAGCTGGAAAACACGACTCTGGACTGGACTTTTGCACTAGCCATTGAGTCTCTGGGTCAAATTACGGGCGACATTTCAATGATTAACCACATGATATAAAAAAAAACCTTCAATATATTCTCAATAGAGTTGACCAAGCGTGGAGTACGTGTCAGTGATGCTGTGTTACTTTATCGTTGAAAACAACGTGTCGTGACACTGACACAGGCGTGAGACGAAGCCGAACGAAAACAGTACTTAATTTTTATTTTGTTTCGTGTGTGTGACGCTCTTCGTCAGTGAAACCAAAACAAAGTAGAACAGTAAAGCACAGTAGAAACAGTAGCAATACTACGATGCAGACTAAAAAACTGGAGTTTAAGCGCTGGCAGCCAGTTGCAGACCATGATGCTTGAAGTCACTAGTGACGTCAGCCTCGAAGGACAGGGGGGGGGGGGGGTAGGGGGATAGAAACTCCTTATAAATGGTTTGCATAATTACGGACATAACGGTGCCGGGCAACCAATTGTGCGCAGTAGCACTCAACTAGTTGCTAAGAGGATTGTCCCACGGGATCTTATTAACAATAAAAAAAGCTTGTCAGGCAAGAAATTCACACCTAAAATTAGTATGCATGATAACAAAAATATGTCTTTCCTTGGTTGTTTCGCTCGAAAACGAAGACGTGTTTTTTCGTTGTTGTCTGATTTCGCTTCGCCTCGTGTATTACGATAAACATTTTTCATCCGACTTCGCTTCCCGTTCCAGTAGTAGCACTACTGACCGTATCCGAAAGACTCTCGCTGTAGCATGTAAACTGCAGCTCAGACGGATTTTTCGCTTGTTGTTTCACGCTGCCGAGATATTTTCTCGGCGCGTGAAAGATCAGACCAAAAATCCGCCAGCGTTGTGTTTTCAGGGTACACGCGTACAGCTCAACGCTGCGAGCTTGAAAAAGTATATCTGGTTAGAAAACAATGAAGTTTTGGTTGACGTCATTCTTAGCAACGGCTTGATTGACACACGATTCGCACTGTTGATCTGTTGCCCGGCACCGCTATGTCCTCAAAGAAAAGTGCTAGCTTTCTATCCCCCCCCCCCCCCCCCCCTGCCCACAGCACTTGTGAAAACAAAGAGTTTCTTCTTGAATATGAGTCTTGACAATTGTCCCGTTTACAGAAAGATAATATATTTTTCTCATTTGATCGATTGTCTTTACTTGATTGTGCTCAAAATAGTTTTGAATTAAGCATTTTTTTATGCGACACTTTTTATGCGTTTCTTCAAATGTTAATAAAATAACTTAAATCAAAATACTCATAAGTCATTTAGGCAATTATTAATTAAGGGGGTAGGGGGGTGTAATTTAACATGGCTGTTGGGAAAGGGACGCTTTATGTCTGGAATCGAGAATAGATACGGATATTAAGATGTGAATCATGTGATAATTTCAGTCATGAAGGTAAAATTAAGGTAAAATTAAGGTAAAACATGTTAAAATTTTAGCAATTATTAATCTTGTTAGCAATGCAAACTCAATATTTGTTAGCGAATAATATAAGAATAAAACAGTTTTACTTTTAGTTATGGTACTTTGGTTTTGCAGCAGGTTGGTGGATTGGATTCACTTCAAAGTATCAAGGACAGACCGTGACAGATTGGTTTGGCTCGTCTGTTAACTTCACCTGGAGCTTCTCTGGTGATGTTCGTACAGTTACCTGGGGACTGAAGAAAGCTGGAACAAATGACTTTGCTGTTAATGGAAGACTAGTAAGACTATACAAAAGTTCAATTTCACTGTCAGGCCCTCCAGCATACAATGGACGTGTGAGTGGAAGTCGTAGTGGTGACTCATCCTCTGGCCAGGCCATCTTCACTCTTAGCTCCATCACTAAAGATGATGAAAGATCTTTTGTCTGCCGGATAGACCCAGCACATCCTATAGGTTCCAGTGAATTTGACCCTGTGCAATTGGTTGTCACGGGTGAGTCCCATACATGTGGAAGCTCTAAGGTCTTCATGGTATTTTTATTCAGAGGCGCAACAGCCTCGTGATGGGGATCACTATTTCAAAACATTATTTTAATAATGATTAAAATCAGTCTGTACATTATACTGTTCGCTATCAATAATCCTCCAATCAAACGCCTTCATTAGCTTACATTAGGTTCACATGTCTACCCAATATTTTGCTATGTACATATATTCCCCGTGACGAAGTCGAGGGAAATATTCACCAACATTCACTGAGCCTAAGGCAAATAATTGTTTTAGTATAATTTCCAGAGGTGAATATCAAGAACCACAAAATAACAACTAAAACATGGAAAAACGTAATTTGCAAGTGCTCGACAACATACATGTACATTTGTAGACCGTAATTACATTATTTCCGAATCAATTACAGTGTCAATTTAGAAAAAAAAGCACGAAAGAAACACTACAATAACTTCATTAATCAGTTACCTTTAATTGATCGTTGGTGACAGTTCGTGTTCGTTGGTGACAGTTCGTATGCAGCTGTAGTTATTGTCTGGAGATGAGTAGCTCGGTCTGATGAGACGTAATTATGGTCATTCGATCTGACACAATTTTTCATGGCTGGCGATCAAGGAAACCATTGTTTACGATTTTTAAATGCCTTGTAAACCATTTCTTGAAAACAGCTTTGATTTAAAGGGCTTGCAAGTCATTTTCTTTAGTTTCCAATGCGTTGGGCATGAATACATCGGACTTGGAGTGATGTCTTTAGAATAGAGGAACATTTCATTCAACAGCCAGCTTTTTTTTCCGGCAGAGTACATATGGCTCAGTTATTTAGTATTCCCGCCTTAGTAACCTCACGCGAGGTCCTTTAGCGTCATAAGCCAAGTTTCTCGACCGATCAGATTTTCAAAAACAAAAATACGACGGCTTTACATGTATTAACAAATCTTAAAAACAGTCTGATGTTTTACGTGGCGGAACGATAGAGATTGTCATAATGATGAAATGTCTAACAGACACGGGTTACTTTCAAGGCATACCGTAAAAGCCATATTTAGCCCCCTCTCTATTAAGCCCCCGTCTCTAATAAGCCCCCCCCCCCCCATTTGGAAGTCAGATTCAGATTTTGTAATAAGACCCCCCCCCCCCCCCCCCCCCCCCCATCTATTAACCACCCTCTTTCGGTCAGGCTGATGGAAATGATTTTCAGCAATATTTTCTGGCGTTTAATTTCCAGAACTATCATTGAGCTAGGGTATAAATGAGATTGCATTTGTAAGACGGTCATACATAACCCATTTCTTGTTCTGTTTTAGTTAGTGGTGTAATAGTAAAGTTTGAAAAATTAATGTGAATTTTCTCAAAAATTTATGATTTGAAATAAGCCCCCCTCTCTATTAAGCCCCCTCTCTAATAACCCCCCCCCCCCCTTCTTGAGTCCCCGGGGCTTAATAAAGCTTTTACGGTAATCAAGTGATATATTCGGAGTGTAAACAAATTGATACTGTCTGATGAAAAATATTTCCAGTCGAAACGTCTTGTTTAGGTTCAATCTCAGTCCATCCTGATCCCTGACTGCGATTTTAGTATTTTTCGTTTAAAGTACAGCTAATTAATATACATGTAATATAATCGGCAACTTCAACATTATTATAATGAATTTTACAGCGCTACCACAGATAAGCTTGTCATCAGTACCAGCATGTTACAACGAGGGATCCTCAGTGAATATCAGCTGTACAGCATCTGGGAAACCAGACCCGGATGTAACATGGATGAAAAATGCAATAATGAAAAGTTCAGGGAAGAAAACAGCGTTTTTGACGTTCAATAGTATAAAGAGAATAGATGATGGACAGTATACTTGTAGAGCCAACAATTCAGTGGGAAATGATGTCAGTCACGTGACAGTTGTGGTTCATTGTAAGTAATACACTGTATGTGTGAATTGCTTATATTTATGCAATCATGCTGCTTTAGTTAATGTTGACTACTGTCAGTTTTTATCTTGCACAAGTTCTACACTTTTATCATGTATGATATGGTTTTGTGGGGTTTTTATTTAAACTACACTGTCTACTGTTGAAGCAGCGTCAGTGTTTAACAATAATTAATGTAAAAATGTTTTTCAACAAAATGTACCTTGGCTATAGTTACAATAGCTGTTCAAAAACTCTCTGTCATGGTGTGCCATGTCTTGGTGCATGTTTCTATTATGTTTATTGTCAAATCAACTTGCTCCTAGAACTCCTTGGATATCATGATTTGTTTCTCACAACATGATAACTTCACCCCATGTATATCCGCTAGCTGCACAGTAAATCAATTAATTGAAAAATAAGCATCCTGCTGCCCCTGGCTCTGAAAAAAGCAGAATTGTTTTCTTTATTAGTATATGTAATAGGACTACATGTTGTCCGATTTGAAAATAATTGAATGAAAAAAATTCCGAGGTCTGCCAAAATTGGACGAGATCGTAGGTCGAGTCCAATTTGGCAGTCGAGGAATTTTTTGAATTTAATTATAATAATTTTCAAATTGGACAAGCATGTAGTGCTATTAGGTTTTAATTATATCGCGTGAAACTGTCCAAATTACCGATTTATAATTTGGACAGTTTCACGCGATATAATTAAAACCTAATAGCACTACAAATAATCGTACAAATACAAATAATCGTACGCACGCTTGTATGGGATTTTGGGCTAGCGATATAATTATATAGATAACGAGATTCGCTGTAGGTGAATGGTGAATGTAGTTCGCAGTGCTCAACTTGATGGAATGAAACATTCTTGATGTCACCAACCATCACCGTCTTTTCTTTTATTTATTTTTCAGACCCGCCCACAATACAACAAGCCATAACATCAGTTGTCAAGTCTTGGATTGGTCAGACAGTTACGTTGAAGTGTGTGTCAGATGGTGTTCCTACACCAACACTCACCTGGTACAAACCTGATGGAAGTCAAATAAGTAGTAGCACAGCTACAGAGTACACAGTGAATGTGAAGATGAACGTGGATCAAGATTTTGGTGATTACAAGTGCAATGCTAACAATGGACTCACTCCAGCTGATGACAAGATAGTAAATATAAAACAGATAAGTAAGTGCTCTTTGTTACCTTTAAATGAAAGAGTATCAAGTTAGCAGTTTTAGTTCTTCATTTTCGTTGGTTTAGTCTGGTAACGTGTTGCTGGATGACTCAAACTGGAGAAAACATAAAAAAACGGTTTTTTTTTTACCACCAAAGTGGAATAAAGAGTTTAAATTTAATCTCAATGAGGAGTTGTGTCAGTCGGTAGAAAAACTAATGTGCAACTTACAATGTTAATAGCCGTTAGAAGAGATGTAGCACTACAGTAAGATATACACCTTATTTGATGTTTTAACATAAAATTTTGCGCGGATATTTTGCAAGCTGCGTAGTATTTTAACGAGAAAAATGCGAGCAATGAGGAAAATGTCCGCACGTATTATAACTATCGAGTGAGGGATTTATTATTTGACTGCTTTCTTTTTCTTGTATTGTAGAACCTTTCTCTCATTGAATATATTGAAAGTTCCACAAGTCGCTTGTCCTTCCAAGCTCGCACACATAAATTTGTATTCGCTCCATTCTGAAAGCTAAGGTCAAACCATGTTACTACCGGGTAATACGCCCGCATGTTGTGCCGCGTGTTCTCTCTTCCTTGACCGCCGCAGTGAATTTTGAAAGCTTCGCTTCGGCGATTAATTACCTTTATCAACTTCAAGTTGATAATAAACTAAGTTTTTTCACTTGTAAGCCGACGCAGCACATTGATTTCTTTATAAACGCATGGTTTTGTTCTCTTTTCCTTGCATGTAAAATGACGTCATAGTCGAATAATAAGTAAGATATTTTATCCAAACGTCCATCAATATTATGATGTGTTTTATATGTGATATAATAATGCTTAAAAAGCATGTATTTGTATTTGAATCCAGCAAAATGATTTTAATTCTTCTGCTGGATAATATGGCATCAAAATGCTATATAATCAAGTGTGTCCACAGCAGTTCCTTTCTATTTCGCTCTTGCAATTATGTCTCAGCAATGGTCACTAGACTCTTCTTTTATTCATGAAGTTCAAAACTGTTAAGTATTTGTTCATGGCACGGTGAAACCTAGATCTGACTTTTTATTATTATTATGGCAATGACATAGTTGTGTTGTGTGTTGGTGAAAGTGAAGAACACAAACAACAATAACAGCGATGAGCTATGCAACTTACAAAAACATAGTCATCTTAAGTATGTATTACTATTGGATATTAATAAAGGTTAGTTGGATTCCAAAATATTATCCACATATTTACTCCAATTTATTTACTTTTTTCTAGAGAAACCAGGCTCCCCTACCATCACATCATCAACTGGAGACATTCAAGCCACTTCACTGACAGTAAAATGGACTCCACCAGCTGACGATGGAGGCAGTCCTATCACAGCATACCGAGTGGTCATACTAAAGGGTGGCACTGTGATAAATAATGTCAATATCACTGACCCTGGTACAACAAGTCTGTCTGTTGGAGGTCTGGAGAGAGTTACTAAGTACAATGTGAACGTTTTTGCCAGGAATGCTGTGTTTGAAGGACTTGCTGGAGAAAAAGCAATGAAGACAAAGTTTGAAGGTAAACAATCTCAATATGAATTTTATGAATCGATGTGAGTTGTACATGTGAGGAAGTCCTGTCATGTGATCTACCGGTATTTTCAATTCGTTATATCCCAGTTATTCTGTACCTGTATTCTTCATAGTTTCTTTATGGAAATGCTGGGTTAAGATAATTTTCCACTGAGTGTGCTCTTGTGCAGTGGCTTTATCGCTGAACTGGTAATGGGAGTTTTATTGGCTATTGTTATAGTTTAAGTAATAGAAAATGGCGCGCGTGATTGCATAGCCGGATGCGTACAGGAGAGAAAGTTGAGAAGCGAGGGTTTGTAAGTAATTTCGAATTTTCCCAAGTTTTGTAGAGAATTTGCATCAGGCTACGGGTCCGCTTGGTTATTCAACGATAAGGCTTTCAGAAACAAGAAATGAAAATAAAATATCCTTTCATTTTATGATTTTGTAATCACCCCGGACTCCTCGCCTCATACGTTTTGAAGTCGATATATCGACTGGTATAAAGGCCCAGTCTTTATGACGATTTGAAAGAAAAATACATTGTGAATAAATAAATCAAATCATTAGGTTTATGAACACCGCGCAACAAAAAATAATCCTAGCTATGAATTGACGTTTGCTTCAGTTTCATAATGAGACCTGATGCAAAAATGAGTTGTTCTGACATATTGAATTTCGTGCAAAATAATCACATTCATTCCGCGGAACTAGAATCAATCACAATAATACCAAATTACCGATTTAATTCAATAATATGTGAAGATTTGCAATAAGAGAACAACTTGATAATGAGAATTGATCATTATATTTTTATTTGACGAAGGAGTCCCGGCAACATCAGAAATATACGACCTGCCCAGTGAAGCAACAAACGATAACATCACACTGAAGTGGAGGG